>JAJEJO010051734.1:103066-198695 GCA_020662805.1 Glaucomys volans
CCCCCCCCCCCCCCCCGCATTATGCATCATCATTCATTTATCAGAGAGACCATTCAGCCTTTGGATTTTTGGGATTGGCTGATCTCACTTACCATAACAGTTTCCAACATCATCCATTTACCTACAAATGCCATAATTTTATTCGTCTTTATAGCTGAGTAATATTCCATTGTGTATATATACCACAGTTTCTTTATCCATTCATCTATTGAAGGACATCTAGGTTGGTTCCACAATCTAGCGATTGTGAATTGAGCAGCTATGAACATTGATGTGGCTGCATCACTGTAGCAATCTGATTTTAAGTCCTTTGGGTATAGGCCAAGGAGTGGGATAGCAGGGTCAAATGGTGGATCCATTCCAAGTTTTCTAAGGAATATTCACACTGCTTTCCAGAGTGGCTGCACCAACTTGCACTCCCACCAGCAAAGTATGAGTGTACCCTTTTCCCCACATCCTCGCCAACACCTGTTGTTGCCTGTGTTCTTAATAAAAGACATTCTAATTGGGGTAAGATGAAATCTTAAGGTGGTTTTGACTTGCATTTCTCTTATAACAAGGGATGTTGAACATTTTTTCATAAATCTGTTGATTGCTTGTAGATCTTCCTCTGTAAAGTGTCTGTTCATTTCTTTGGCCCATTTATCGATTGGGTTATTAGTGTTCTTGGGGTAAAGATTTTTGAGTACTTGGTAGATTCTGGAGATTAGTGCTCTATCTGAAGTGTGTGTGGCAAAGATTTTCTCCCACTCTGAAGGCTCTCTCTTCACATTACTGATTATTTCCTTTGCTGAGAAAAAGCCTTTTAGTTTGACTCTATCCCAATCGTTGATTCATGTTTTTATTTCTTGTGCTTTGGGAGTCATGTTAAGGAAATCTGGTCCTAGGCCAACATGATGAAGATTTGGACCTATTTTCTCTTCTATTAGGTGCAGAGTCTCTGGTCTGATTTCTAGGTCCTTGATCCACTTTGAGTTGCGTTTTGTACAGGGTGAGAGATATGGGTTTAGTTTCATTTTGCTGCATATGGATTTCCAGTTTTCCCAGCACCATTTGTTGAAGAGGCTGTCTTTTCTCCATTGCATGTTTTTGCCTCCTTTGTCAAGTATGAGATACTTGTGTTTATGTGGGTTTGTCTCTGTGTCCTCTATTCTGTACCATTGATCTACCTGTCTATTTTCGTACAAATGCCATGCTGTTTTTGTTACTATTGCTCTGTAGTATAGTTGAAGGTCTGGTATTGTGAAACCCCCTGCTTCGCTCTTCTTGCTAAGGATTGCTTTAGCAATTCTGGGTCTCTTATTCCTCTGAAATATCTTTTAGATATTTCACTCCCAGGAAGAATCACTCCCAGGGTTGATAGAATGTATTCAAATATGGGTCTATTTACATTGATTTCTATGCATTTAGTCATAAGACCTCATCTTGATTACACACAATTTTGTAGGGAAATAATTATCCATATTCTAATAATGTTACTGCAAAAATATGTTATTTTCATGAATTCACAATTTTTATAAATATGTTGGCCACATTAATACCTTAAGATATATGTATGAAGCAGGAAATGGGATTCTATTTTCAGAATAGTTTATTCTTCATTTAAGAGCTTTAATAATTCATGAATAAATCACAGTCTGAGTGAACTAATGAATCTAAAATAGTTTTTTATGTAACTTATTGCTTCATGTGTTTCTAGAAAAACTAAACAAATGATGGAATATTGCAATCAAATGTCAACTGATTTCATCTTGTTGGGATGGTTCCTGCCATCAAAAACTGGCCTTTTCCTCTTAGTTTTCACCATGCTCCTTTTCTGACTGGCTTTGGTTGGCGACCTGTCCATGATCCTGCTCATTCTCCTGGTTGCCCGTCTCCACACACCCACATACATACCTGCTTAGTCAGCTCTCCCTCATGGATCTAACTTACATTTCCACCATTGTCTCGAAGATGGTTTCCACTTTCATACTGGGTAACAAGAGTTAGATGTGGGATCTATTTCCATTAATGACCAGCAACTTTCTTCATTGGGTGTGGGACATTATTTCATGTATCAATATCCCATGAAACAACACCCTCTTGGTTACATTATACCTTGGAGAATATTGTTCTGGTGGCTACAAGATGTGACTAAGATCAGAGCTGCCCTTGATCTTCCTCTGTTGCACATTGCTTATATATACAGAGTTAAATAACAAAAACAACTCTCATTAGACAGGGCTTAATACATGTAATCATAACAAGTGTTGGACCCCTAGTTTACCTTGCAAAAGTTAAAAGTATTGCAGTTTTAAAAGTATTATGGATAACCAGTGTAAGACCAGTAAGCAAATTGTTTAGGCCTCAACTCACTTGAACTCAAATTTCTCTTATGAAAACTGTGGAGATGAAAGTAAGTGAATTCATTGTGTGTAGCACATAGAGGGTCCTGAATGTGTGCCTTCTCCTCTCTTCCTTCCATACTTTTAACATTGAAAAGACTCAGACCCTGGGGAAATCATTGTCTCAACTAAGGTTGCACTCCTCGAGAGCAGTACCTTGTAGAATTTTAACAAGTTACATCACTCAATTTTTCTGTAATTTTTATTTTATTTTATTGGTTCTTTTTAGTTATAAATAATAGTAGAATCCATCTTGATAGGATTATACAAGCATGGAATATATCTTACACTAATTAGGACCTCAGTCTTGTGGATGTGCACAATGGTGGGATTCACTGTGGTGTACTCATATCTGTACATAGGATAAGTTGTGTCAGACTCATTCCACTGTCTTTCCTTTTCCTACCCACCTCCCTTCCCTTCATTCCCCTTATCTAATCCAATGAATTTCTTTTCTTCCTCTCCCCACTTTTTGCTGGTTAGTGCCACCTATCAGAGTCCTTTTAATCTTTTTAAAGGTCATTCTTAGCTTCTCCAGTTGCTATGAAATAGCCTATACTGATGTCAGAACATAACTTAAGGACATTGTACCCATACATATTATGATCCATTAGATGGAAATATGATGGAGTACAAAACTTAACAAATGAGTTCCATTGCTTTAAATCTCAGTGAATCCATCATAAATAGAGATTTTTCATTACCATTGTTCTCTTTGGTGGGTACCACCTGTTTCCCCCTTGAACAGAGTTGTACCCATTGTGTTTACCTACAGAACTCCAATCCAGTCAATCTCTACTTCCAGTCTGTTACCAGGACAACAAAATACATATGGAATAATGAAAATGACAGAGAAGAGTACAAGCCATAATGATGAATCTAAATTCAAATTTAGGAACAAAAATCTCATATCAATGACTTTGGATTCTCATAGTATGTTCTTTTATCTATTTTTAAATTTATTTTTAAAATTTTTAATCAAATTAGTTGTACATGACAGTAGAATGAATTTATACATTTTGATAGATCATATGTAAATGGAGTGTAATCTCTCATTTTTCTTATTATACATACTGTAGGATCACATCGTTCATGCAGTCATGAGGTAATAATGTCTGTTTTACTCCACTATCATTCCCTCCCCCATACTTTTTCTCCTCCCTTCACTCTCCTCTACCTAATATAAAGTAACTCTGTTCTTCCCTATCCCCCTTCATTGTGAATTAGCATCTGCATGTTAGAGAAAACATTTGGCCTTTGTTTTTTTGGGTTTGGCTTATTTCACTTAGCATGATATTCTCTAACTCCATCTATTTACCAGAAAGTGCCAGAATTCCATTCTTCTTTAAAGCTGAGTAATATTCCATTGTATGATACACACACACACACACACACACACACACACACATGCATATATCCAATCATCTGTTTAAGGGAATCTAGGTTGGTTCTCTTCTCAGAAATCTAGTATGCAAGCCTTATCCACACTCTAGCCCAATTCCATGGGCTTGAAAGTGCTGGAAGTAGTTCTTCTCTTGTGGATATCCACCCTTCTGCTTTTGAAAGGGGCCCATCTCTTCATCTTCTCTTTTCATTTTCTCTCAACTGGATCATTCTCATAGGCATGGAAACATTATTTTTATAGGAATGTATACAATTTAATACTGTTCTCCAATCCAGTATAAAAATGAAGACTCTGACATTAGATTGAGCTTCCTTTTCTGTGGAGATGTAAGTTTCTCACTGTTAAGATGCAGTAATGGTGGTTGGAGCCCATTTTCTTTGAGGACTTGGTATATGTTATTCCAAGAGTTTCTGGCTTTTAGGTTCTGGGTTGGGAAAACAGTTGAAATTCTAATTGACTTACTTTTAAATGTGACCTGCTACTTTGGTTTGCAGATTGAAAATATCTATTCTTGCCAGGCAAGGTGGTACAGGCCTGTAATCCCAGTGGCTCGGGAGGGTGAGACAGGAGGATCCCAAGTTCAAGGCAGCTTTAGCAAAAGTGAGGTGCTAAATAACTCAGTGAGACCCTTTCTCTAAATAAAATATAAAACGGGGCTGAAGATGTGGTTCAGTGATCAAATGTCCCTGAGTTCAATTCCCACTATCCACCCCCCCCAAAATCTATTCTTATCCTGTATATTAGGCATTTTAGTCAAAATGTGCCTAGGAGAGAAGGGTTTATATCTTGCCTGTTTGGGGTTCTAAATCTTGTGTTTGGATTTCCACCTCATTCATAAGATTTGGAAGTTTTAAAATCTTATTTCAGTGAGAAATTTGTGCATTTTGTTTCTATTTTGGACTATTCTTCTACCCCAGTAGTTCTCAATTTTGGTGTCTTAATGTTATTTTAATGTTGGACATTTTAGTCATGGTCTCAACATATTTTCTTTATTGTCAACTTCATTTTCAAATTTATATCATGTGTTTTCAAGGCCTGAGAATCTGTCTTCAGTGTGGTCTAATCTTTTGGTGAGTCTTTCAACAGAATTTTTAATTTGATTTACGGAGTTTTGCATTTCTGGAATTTCTGTTTGATTCTTTTTTCAGGAACTTTTTCTCTATTGAAATGGTCTTTCACTTCCTGTATTTTCGAAGTTCATTCCTTATATCTTCTTTTAACTCATTGAACATTTTAACTATGAATTTTCTAATAATCTTCCTCTGACATTTCCTCTAATTTGGTGTCAATGGGATAAGTTGTTGAAGTCTTGTTTGGGGTGGTTTGTTCCCTGTTTTTTTGTTGTTGTTGTTGTTTTGTTTTTTTCACATTGTCTTTATGTCTACCCATATTTTGGGATGATTATCATTTCTATTTTTATGGAATGGACTGTTAGTGAGATTCTTCCTGTTAAGTACACCAGGCTGGGCAATTGTCCAGGCATTGACATTTGCCCTCAGTGTGTGTCTTCTGCTGTTCCCAGTATCAGCAACGCTTTGAGAGACGATACTGAACCCTATTGACTGTGACCACTTTAGAGTATAGTCACTTATAAATGAACCTCACAGAAACAACAACAACAGGAAATTTGTTGAAAATATTCTCCACAGTTCCTCTCATCTTGGCATAAAATTGCAGTAATGTTTTGGAACAGGTTGGCAAATTCTTTACTAAAGGTAGTAAATTACTATTATAATATGTAGGGCCTGAAAAGTGGTGGGGAAAATATTGGGGGGAAAAGAAATAGAAAAGACAAATAGAAATAAATAATATAAAATTTAAAAGAAGGAAAATATGCGTGTGAATTGGATTGAGGCGGGAGCAGGTTACGCAAGAGGGAAAAGAAGGATCAAGGAGCTAGTGAAAACCTGAGGTAGGAAAACAAAGTAGAATGATTCCAGTTCCTGCTTTAAAACACTAGAAAAAATATAGTCAAAGGGCTGAGAGTGTAATATCAAATGATAGTGGAGTACCCATCAATTCAAAATGAAAAGTAATAGATGCAAGATCAAAACTGGCATTAGCAGATTTGTTATTCACTCTTTCTTTCTGGTCTGGTTTTTATCAGGATTTGGGACCTGTAGTAGGTGCCCACAACTGTTCAGCTTTCCCTCTATGTCTCCCTTAGTGTGAAGGTTGTGACCACACCTCTCATGCCACTCTGGGAGACCCCTTCAGGCCTTGATGTCTAGGTTCCCTCCAGCTTTTGGGGGGGTTAGAGGAGATCTTCCCTAATGGTCTGGGACTTAGAAGCCTATTTATTTGCTGTTGGGGTTCTACTCTTGTGTGCCCTTTGAAGAATAGCCCCATGTATCCAACAGTATAAAATCCATGTGGGCTACCCTCTGTGTATTCTGGAGTGTGTGGGGTCCAGAGATCTGAAATAGAGGTATTGTAGTTTATTTGTGGCATTAGGTGGTCCATGGGGGTGGAGAAGGGCTTCTGCCCTCTCTGGTGTGTGAGGGTTGCAGGTCATTGGCTCATATGGGGGCCCACTGGTTGTTGACTGGTGTCTGTGGGGTGCTCCTCTGTAAGATCCTTTGTGGGGTGTACTGTCCTGCATGTGCAAGGTTCTCCACTGGCTGCCTGGGGTTCTCCATAGGAATTGCCTTTTGTGGGTCCATGCGTCTGAGTGAGAACTGACCTGTCAAGTGAGAGTTCACAGATGTGGATCCTAGCAGAAGTACTGGGGCCCAGACTTTATGTCCTTGGTTGTTATGGGTTCTTCCCAGCAGGTTCGTGCCCACTGGTCCAGGGGCCTGAGCCTGCCTGCTTGGAAGGTGCTATGCTGTGTCTGATCTCTCTTCCTGTTGGGTGCAGGGGCACAGGACCCAGGGCTCAGGGCAATTGCACAGGTTGCTGTGGTGTGTCCACTGTAGTCTTACCCTTGGCTGGGAGAGGGTAGGAAGTCCATTCTGGATATTTATTTCTGAAGAGATTAGTGATGGCATACATGTTTTCACATTCTATTCACTGCATTTTCACTTCTTGGTAGTATCCTATGAGGTAAAATGCTTTTTTTTTTTTTTGATAAAATTAAAGTTCTTTTTTTTTCTGTGTTATTTTTACCTTTGGTATCATATCTAAGAAATCACTGCCAATTTCCATATTATACATGTTTCCCCTATGTTTTCATTCAATACTTTTATAATTTTAATTTCTACATGTAGGTTGTTAATCTATTTTATTTTCCCATGTTATGTAAAGGTAAAGATGAAGTTTCAACATTTTGAACCTGAATATCCAGTATTTCCACCTCCATTTGCACTGTCCTTTTCACACTGAGTGACCTGGGATCCCCTTTGTTAAAAATAACATTGTGGTGTATGGGAGGGTTCATCCACTGATGATGGGAGTGAAAATATAAATAAATTAACAATTTCACTTCTGCTATTCTAGCCACATAAGTCGCCTACAATAAATGATACAGATTTTAGCTATTATTTGTAAAATATGTCAAGAGCTGTCACAGTCCCAAGAACTAGAGAAAACTGCCACCCTCTAATAAACTACTAAGGTAAAAGTAAATATAGTGTGGTTCTCATATTCTTTCACATAATCCCAGATAACCCCAAGTAATTTTATAAATACCTGATAAAGACAAAATCCTATCAAAACTATTTAAAATATTTAAATGCAGAAAACTCAAATTTCCTCCAACCAGGTCACAGATCACCTGAAAATTGTGGTCGCAGTTAGAAACAGATTGAGTGGAATGTTTAAAGTTCAGGACAACAAGAAGCCCCACAAAACTTTTTAAATATAATCATTTATTCAAATATACTGTAAGTAGGAATGGTGATAACACCGGAAGCAAAATTAAGTTTGCAGTGAAATTTCTAGAAGCTTATGAAAATAATACCATCCCATACTGCAGATGCAAAAGGCAAAACAGTTCAAATGTGGTTAAAAGTCCTCTGGTCATCTTCCTTAATTGGGTCTTGCAAGGCATTTACTATTTCCACTTCCCATATCACCAAGTTAGTCCACAGGAGGAGCTGGTGGATCCTATCCATTATGAGGACCAGTTGGCTTTCCAGATATGTTGGATCCTTTTGGATCCTGAAGTATCAGCAAGACCAATATCACTACAGTAACGATCCAGGCCATCAAGATCATAGTAATACTTATGCCACCATCACCAGAGGGTCCCAGTACAGACTGACCAGCCTTCTCCTCACATGTTGATGACAGCAAACACTTTCACTGGGATGGAATCCACCTCCTGCTAGGATTCCTCAGCTTGATTTACTTGACTGTTTAAATCTGCCTAGACAACAGCCCACTAGGCAGGAGGGTGGGGGCCGGACCTACTCTAGGCAGAAAGACGGGCCTGGGCTTCTAGAGCGCTGTGGGTGCTGGGGACTCAGTTACCGCTGGTGCCCCTGGCTGCCAGCATCCTCCCCATCATCTCTTTGGATTGGGTGGCCCATGCCACTCTTACCAACCTGGCCACTGGCATCCTCCCCTCCTCCCTTTGGATTGGGTGGACCATGTCACTCTTAGCCACCTGGCCACTGGCGTCCTCCCCATCCTCTTTTTGGATTTGGTGGACTTCATCATTCTTAGTCACCAGACCCGGATTTGCCAGCATCTGCGGAGCTCGTTGCAACAGGTTGCAGTCCCTGGGAACCCCAGAGACCCTGACTGCCCCGCATGCACTGGCCTCCTTCCTGTGGTGGGTGACTTTACACCTCTTCACCACAATGGGTGCTTGGCCATCTTTGTCCCCTTGGCCTTGGCCTTTTGCAGGATCCTTGGGGACTGGAGGAGAGAGAAAAGAGAAAGAAAGATGGGTAACAAGTAAGCAGCCTCAGATCACTTGTGCTTATTGGCACCATCATATTACATATGATACTGGGATTCCTCGTCACCTATGTGTACGTGCACATGACAGAACAGCACAAGTGGGCAATGTTGCTCCCTAGTTCCTCCTCTTGTCCTCCCTGCCCTCCCCCTGGTGCCCTTCGTCTACTCCCCTGGTCTCTCCTCTATTTTCGTGAGATTTCAGCTCCCTTCCCCTCCCTGCTTTTTTCCTCTCTAGCTCGCATATGAGAGAAAACCTATGACCCTTCATTTTCTGAGTCTGACTTATTTGACTCAACATAATGCTCTCATTCCATCCATTTTCCTGAAAATACCACAAATTCATTCTTGATGGCTGATTCAATCTCCATCATGTGTATATACACCATATTTTCTTTGACCCTTCATCTGTTGGTGGACCCAGGCTGGCTCCATAGCTTGGCTGTTGTGAGTAGTGGTGCTGCCCATGTGGGTGTGCCTGTCCTGCTGGAGGAATTTTAATTCTCTTGAATAAATACTGAGAAGTGGCTGGGTCATGCTTGTTTTTAAAGTTCTCAAATTTCAATTTTTTATGATAGTATGTTAAATGTAACTATGATATTAATATTATTATGTATATTATTACAGTATATTATTCTGTATGTATTCTAACCCTATGAATCTCTGGTGGTAAACTTGGGTTTGTAATCTGCTCAATGATAAGGTATCCAGGAAGCCTAGGCAAGGATCCTGCAGTCATGGAAATGAGCACTGCCCAGGGATGTGGCCAGCTCTTACTGTCACCTGGGCAGTGGCTTTATCAAACATGTTGGTCCCTTTGCATTTTCTTCTCCACTCAGAGGAGGGTGTGATAGCCAGATGGCCTCAATGATTCAATGATTCCCATCTCCTGGAATCTATCTCACCTTTGTATAATCTCCACCCTCACTTTACCAAGATGGTCAGTGTGACCAACACAAATTAGCATATGGTGAAGTGACCATGTGACTTTCCAGATCAGGTTATAAAGGACACTGTGACCCACCCCCTCACCCTGCAATTGGGTCATTAGCTCTGGATGGAGCCAGTTACAATGTCTTGAGGACACTCAGCCAACCCTGTGGAGAGGCCAGTGGGCAGTGGAGGCCTGCCCACGCCACTTGAGGGAGGGCTCAGTGACTGCAGCCTCATGAAAGACCTAGCGGCAGAATCAGCCAGTTAAGCCACCCCCAATTCCTGACCCTCAGCAGCCTGTGTGAGAGAACATGTTTGTTGCCTGTTATGGTTTGTATCTGGAATGTCCCCAAAGTCTCCTGTGTTGAAGGCTTGTTCCCAGGGCAGCAGTGTTCAGAGGTGGGGTTTATGGAAAGTGATTGGATCATGAGGGCTCTGATCTCATCAGTGGATTAGTCCATCCTCAGCTTAATGAACTGCTGGGAAGTGATGGGACTTTGCTGGAGGAAGCTGGTCACTGGGAGTAAGCCATGGAAGATGTTTCTTTCCTCTGCTCCTTTTGTCTCTTTCTGCTTCCTGGCAGCCACAAGCTCAGCAGCTTTCCTCTGCCATGTCCTTCTGTGATGATTTTTCTGCTTTGGAGCCCGCAGACTGAAACCTTGTTCAGCAGCTAAGTTGGGAGGTAAATCGACCCATAGCAATAGATAACTAATACAGAGTGAGGTTCATCTGTGAACGGCTCTGCCCTTCCCTCCCTGTGCCCCTCCACTCTGTCCAGGTCACTTTGAGAACTCATAGGCACACAGCTCACAACCAAAAATGTGTCCTCTGTCCACTGAGGACACTGAGACTGGGGCCTTCACCAGACTTTATTTCTCTACTAGCACAGAACCTGCCCTCAGGAAATGCTCAATAAGTATTTGCTTAGTAGATCTGGGAATTTTTGTTTCTTCCCCAGCACCTGATAAGTCATGCTTTGCTCATTGTGAGCACTCGGTCTATATGTGTTGATCAAGTAAACAGCCTGCAATACTTATTAATAGTTCAAAATCATGCACCCCTTCAATATCGACATTCACCAGACATTCTTCACCTGATAATCTGAGCATAAAAGTACTTTAAAATATACAGTACTTGTCATGGATATTAATATTTATAGTTAATTAAAATCAGAACTACTATAGTGGGAATTCTACAAGGAAAAATGTCTTTCATTTTTTCCAGGAAAATATGCAAATTTTAATATACTTCATGAGGCAGAATCACCTAAGCAAAGTTTGTCCAAGTTCCATTCATCAAGAAGGATCTGGCTTCCGTCCTTTTGAGGCCAGTGCAAGAGAGAAAACATGAGTGACATTTCCAAAGCCTGTCACTGTGAGAAGCTAAACTGATGGTTGTGTGTGTGTATGTGTGTGTGTGTGTGTGTGTGTGTGTAGTGACAACAGGCATAGAAAGGATCCAGTCAACTCACTTCAGTGTCTGCTGACTGCCTGCTGTGTTCCAGATGCCATGACAGGTGCTGAGGTACAGGGGAGCAGACAGCATGGTAGATTCCCCAGATCCACACTGAGTCTGCTTCCTGCCAGGCCCTGTGCTGGTATTTGCAGAGCTCACTATGCAGTGGGAGAAACAGACATGGGTGCTAAACCATCCTGAAGCAACAGCCATTTGAATAAGAAGCCTCTTCTGTGGGACATGGAACAGTGTGACTGACTGATGGAAGAAGCACTTCCTCCAGAGGTGAGCTGTGACCCCTCACATGCTCACTCAACTGATGACTATCCAGCACTGTCCCTGGTACACACCAAGTGGACACACAGAGGTGGTTCAAGACAGATCTGCCCACATGGAGCCCGTGGTGTAGCCAGTGAGACAATAAGTCATGTGATTAGACATTAGAGAATATAGATGGGGTGCAAAGATTTTCTAGATGGGGTCCAAGAGGCAATTGGGATCTCAAGAACAGCATGTAAAAAGGCAATGAGTGGCTAAAGACTGTGAGAAATGGCCCTGTTAAAGGAAGTGACAGCAGAGGTTGTGTGTATACAGCCTTGAGCAGGCAAGTTTGAGATCACCTCTGAAGTGGTAGCCAGACTGCCCCATGAAGGCAGCAGTGGGTTTCCCAAGGGGCAGGTTCAGCATCCCCTCACCCAGCAGGGAAGCTGAGGCATTGCTCGAGTGCAGCGGCAGGGGTGCAGGGAATGTGCCCTATGCTGTGGATCTGAGCTTAGCACCGAGCCTCGCACAAAGTAGGCGTTCACTAACTGGACAAACACAGGAGGTGAAGAGTTTGCAGAGAGTGGACTGGGGCCTGTGGAGGTCCAAAAGCAGCCAGAAGAACAGGTCTCACTCTCACAATGCTGCCTTGCTTCTCCTTTCTGAGCAGGACACTGTGTTTTCAGAGCGGGGACTACACTGCTGTTACATGCAATCCCAAACCCAAGTCAAGATTGGGTTTTCTATGCAAAATATCAGTCCTCATGCAGATGAAAAAATATTGAGCATAAATGTCTTCAAAACAACTCTGCAAGGAATGAGGGTCCTGTGTGTATGTCGCTTTGCCCAACATTTGAGCCTGCTGTCTGCTTGCATGACAAGGACATCTCACAGCCTTCCTGAGGGTGGCAGGACTAGATGTTTGTGTGTTGGCCCACTGACAATTGGTGTTAGGTAACCTTTCTCAGAAAGAGTTAAGCTGCTTATTTATTTCCTTTGTTCATTTCTTCTTTCTTTTCCTATCCATTCTCATAAAGGATTTGAAGAGACCTAAAACATATAATCTGGTTTCATGGGATGGGCCCAAAGTTACCTCATTGCTTCTTTTCTGTTTTCTTCTAGGAACACTGGAGTCAGAAAAAGATGAAGGCCCAGTCTCCAAATGACAGGTTCCTGGAGGTCGGCAAACCAGCAGTGATGAAGAGTACAATTTCCCCATGAATTGGGTCAGGTAGGTATTCACAAGGCCTTTCTCAACCTCCACCATCTCTGTCACCACAAGTTGTGAACAGCCCTCCAGGCCCACCCCAGTGCCAGGGGCTTTAGCCACTGGCCCACTCTACTCTTAGAGAAAAAAGCTGGAAGCTCTTGCAAAGGCCACTATTGGAAACCTGAGTTTGCCCAGCGAAGGCCAGGCCAGGTGGAGAGAGGCCTTGCATGTTCCAGACTCGGACCTGGCAGCGAAGTCAGGGCTGCAGAGGCAGCCCTGTCTTCTGCCTTCAGGGACCTCTGAAGACCTAGCTGTGGCAGAGTCAGATGACTGCCTGGGTCACTGGGCCAGCTTACATTCTGCAGGCAGGAGGGGCTGGGAGAGGGATGATGAAGTATCTCCCTGGTACCCTGGCAGAGCTCCTCCTCAGAGGAAGTCTCAGGACTATCACTCATACAGTCAGCTAAGGGGCTTTGGGGATCCCCAAGGAGGGTTGATGGTAGCAGTTATTCAACATAGTGACTGTGGAAGACGGAGGAAGGAGGAACCAAGAGGATTTGGTGGTCCAGCATGGAGACTGGAGGGACAGCCAAGGATGGCAGAAGGTGCCTGCCTCTGACCCAGCTGTCTGTCATAATCATGATAGTGATTGCCTTCTGAGCATCTGTGCACTTGTCCCTTGCCCTAACCCTCCAACTGGAAAGGCAGTCATCTTTCCTTCTTGGGGAAACTGAGACCCAGAATGTGGGCAGAAGAAAAGGAGTTGGGTGTGCTATGAGGAGCCAGTGCCTCATTGTGGTTGGGAGAACTATAAGAAAGGGCCTCTCATAGTAGAAAATAGTTCTCCCAGCTTCTAATCATTCCAGCCTCTTTCCCACTTCTCTTCATCCCCACTAGAGAGGGCAACAAGAGCTCTCTAGAGCCCTCAAAGCTAGGTCTTAATCCAAACTTTTCTCATGGAACCTTGAGCAAATCACCGAAGCTCTTGGGAGTTTCTAGATTTGTTTCCATTTCTGTAAAATGGATACCTCCAGCCTGCCATGACTGTCAGGACAGAGGAGCTCAGAGGGGCTGGCCTAAGCAACCATTAGGCCTGGCCCAGCCTAGAGCTTCAGTCTCACTGCAGAGTTCAAGGTGCCTGCAGGGGCCTGCCAGCCACTCTGGAAACTGCCTCTGCCTGGTCCCACCTCATCCCTCTCTGCAGTGTGGTGCTGATAGAGATGGAAGCTGGTTTCCATCTTAGGAAGCAGATGATCTGCTAATGGGTTTCACTGGTGAGTGTTACTAAAGCATCACACAGATGCCTTTGGGAAAGTCTTGCAGGAAGGCCTTCTATAGCACATTCATGGCTTCTGAGCGCCAATGGAATCAGCATCAAGCAACTGGGGAAAGAAGAGTCCATGGTTAATGACCCTGACAAAGAGCTGCATCAGATGCTCTACTGCAGAGTGGGGAGTCAGAGTGGGGGACCACCACACACACAGTTTTGTGGACTGAAGACACAGCAGACAACTGGGCAATTCATGAGTTAAGCATAAAACAGATTTTGTTTTCCTTGTGGCATGGAAAAGAAAAACAAAATATCAACAACAAAAAGTCAGGTATGATTCATTTGGAACCAATGGCAAATGTGTACACAAGGAACACACAGTTGCTGGTTTCCAGCTGGGAGCCACCCCTGAGCCACCCATGGGCTCTGGCCAAGACACCCCCTCCAGTGAGACAGCCTGTCAGATATTCCTCCTCACTGTTACCCTCTCTGGGTGTTAGCAGGCACCTCTGATAAACCCAAGGGAACTTTTCACAGTGTCCTGTGCCACTCTAAAGACAGAACACCACCGAGGAATGAAATACAAGCAGTTCCTAAATGCTGGTCCCAGTATGCCATTGCAGGGATGGAGAAGCTGCCTGTCTCCTCTAGGACCACTTGCACTCAGAAAGGCTCCACCATCAATGGACCCCTAGAGCCAAACTGCAGCCAGTTTATGGTTATATCTGGCCATGATTGGCACAGCACCACCTCCGGTCCTCCACTGCATCAGCTTCTTAGATGCTCTGTTCTAGGTCATGTTAAATTCTTTTGTAGCTAAATCAAGAGAAGATTTTAATCTGCTATTACAAAACCTTGACTTGCAATTCATTTCTCGATGGTTCTGCCAGATAGATGACAGTAGTAGACTTCTGCCTATGCCCTGGTCAGTCTGGACCACTGCCTTATTCAGGCATTGCAGAACCAAAGTCCAGGGAAGAGCACAGAATACTACAGCTCCTGTGTCACTTGGAGCCACTGAGAGGTCAATGGGCAATCTGGCAGCAAGGATAAAACCTCATAAAGGGCATCAGCATAAATCTGTCCTAAGGCAGGGCACATCTGGCCTGGGAAATGCTAGATTCATCCAGCCCTGGTGGCTTATGACCGCCTCAGGCTAACCAAGGCCTGAATAGTCTCACTGACTTTGGGTGCTGCTCTTAGAAAAAGCAGTACCAGTACCAGTTGCAAATTTGGGAGAAAAAGCCAAACAAGAACAAACTGAAATCAAACCTTTTCAGTTGCGCAAAGGGACTTGTCTCTAGTACAGAATATCCAGGTTAAGGGCAATATTGTTAGAGGAGTGCTAGAGTTTTGAGCTCTGCCCTGATGTGCAGTCTTGCCCCTTTTTCCATGCCTGTGAATGGTTAAGTAAGGGCTCAATCTAAAGAGTGCACATTAAAGTAGTCACTGATATGGCCCTGAGTGAATGTCAGTCACATGGAGCTTGAGCCTTGGAGTAGCTTTTTTTCTACCAGCTGTGACAATGGCAGCAGCTAGAGTTTCTGGGAGTGTGGGAGGGAGCTCTACCAGTGAGGTGGCCAGCAGGAGAAACCAGGCCAGGAAGTGCCCTGCAGAAGGAGGTGCCTCTTTCAGCTTCTTGACCCAGTGCTCCCTGAAGGCTCCCATCATCTGCTTGTGAAAGCCTTAGGCCAAGTCTAACCCTAACCACACACCCTCAACTGAATTCTTTCCTCCAGACTGGGACAGGAAAAGCCTCTGGTCCACCCAGAAGACACTAGTTTTATCCACACTGCTGTCAGTGCATCCTATTCTTTTGCTCTACTCGCCTGCTTAACCTCCCTCACTGTCAAGGACAAAAAGCAGAAGCCCAGTTCACCAGCTTGTCCTCTTTACAATTGCTGGGAAATTTCTGAACCATGCAGATTCACATGGCAGTAGAGTGATTGTTGATGTCCTTAACACCTGATGGAGTCAAACTCTTCACCGTACAAGCAAGCACAAGGGTCCTCTCTTCCTTAGAATATACTCATTCTCTTTCTCCTCTCTGGTTCTGGCCCACCTGGCTCTCCCTCTGCTCTAGAGGCTTAAAAGGAGACTGAAATTTGACTCCAGTTTCTGGGGAGTTGAAAGTAGCATCCATGGCTCAGGTGCTGGAAAGTCAGTCTGGCTTCTGGAAGTTGAAACTACCATAGCCCACCAACAGTGGCCCCAGCTTCTAGAGAATTGAAAGAAATTTCTATAGTTCGGTCACCAAAACCTGCTTCGTGCTTGAGGATTCTCAGCTCTTCAGCAGCTATCCAGGGATCCCTGACCCTGTTCTGGCTTCTGGGGAGTTGAGAGAAACTCTCATAGCCCACTAATGGCAATTTCCAGTAGCTCTACTGCTGTGATTCTAGCATCTGAGAAATTGGAGAATTCCTGTAGCTGAGCCACTGGATCAGTACTTGGTAGGAGCCCACAGGCTGTAACCTGTCCTTTTGGTCTTTTCCTTGCTCTTGGGCCATAGCATCCAGGCTCTTTGCTCCAATAGGCTCATTCATTTTATCATATAACCTTTCCTTCTGGCCCTGTATATGTAGGTTGATATTTTGTTCATTTGGCGTATTTAATTTAGCATTTCTTGTAAACATTTTCTGAAAAAACTCTTAGGCTACAATCATAGGGTTTATTGTGGAGGCTGTTAGCAGCTTTTTACCTCTTTTTTTCCCCTTTCTCTCTGCTACCTTTACTAAGCTCATTTCTGGTTCAGGGTCATTTGATAGATCCCTTATCTCAAATCATCCTAGGTAGTTGTGATATTTACAAATTAACTCATAGATTCATGTGAAAGAAAAAGAAAATAAAATTTTAAAGTGCCTCTAAAAATATAAGCCACAGTAAAACCAATGTCCAGAAGGGGAACTTGATTGATTTCTTTCAAATCTGACACCCTGAATAGATCTCTCTGGGGCCCAGGATCTGATATTGCAGGCTGCTCTTGCCTTAATGTGACATGTCCATAAATCAGAGCCCAGAATGACTGTTACCCCTCTATTTATATGGACACTTTTTCCAGGGATTGGCACCCCTCCCCAGCACCACTCATTGTGGGACACCAAATTTCCAGTGGTCTTAGATACAGGGAACACTGTCAGCAATCCAAAAGAGTCCCTTCTAGGGTATGTATTGAATAATTGTAAAAAGTTCAAACTATATGATCCAGAGAAAAATATATATATTTTTGCAACACTGCTTGGCCTCTATATGTGCTTGATGGTCAAGAGGGATGAGCTCCTTGTTTCAACACCATTTACAACTAGATCTCTACTTCAAAAGACAAAGAAAATAGAAGTCCCATATGTGCAGGTCCTTATGGGCCTAGGTGGAGATACAAAAAAGATTACAAAAACATGCAAGTCAGACTCCTATGACCACACTGGCAATGGGAATAGCCTGATTGTCCCCACATGGGAAGACCTGGCCCCTCTTATTCTCCCTGGAAAATAATTCCTCCATGAAGTGACAGGGTCCAAATGCCCCTAGGGGTTCAGGAACCCAGATTTTATCACATTGGAGGAGCCATGAGTCATGTGTGGCATGGCAGATGATTGACATGTCTATTTTAAAGTATTTTTTATAAACAATTTAAAAATAGTCCTCCACTTGCAGTGACAGGGATCACCTTCAAGTTTTGGGGATTTTCTCTGTTCTGAATCTCTGCTTTTACTAAAAATAAAGGTGTTTTCAGAATTGTGAGCATGCATTTTGCCTGGGTGGCTGGCCAGCTAAGGCTGCATTTATCTTTGTTGGATGTTTGAGGGATGCAATGTCTATTGTTCTCCTTTTTTCAGGTGTGATGACTCATTGTATTCTCTGATGAAGAAGCAACTGAAAGTAACTGTTATCTTGATTTCCATGGGTAATCTACAACAAACTATTAAAAATACATTAAATGTAAGATAAGTCTTTGTAGAAGTACTTATCATATAATTTAAAATCTGAAAACTATATGAGAGAGGTAAAACATCTAAGTCATTTGTAAGTTGACATGTTTGTAAAATTTCCTTGAATATATTCAACTAGAATGGTAAGGTATTTTCCTACATGATTTTCCCAAAGGAATCTAAAAAATAATTTTATAGGGAAGAGCCCAGATCAAAACAGAAGTGAACATGTGGCACCTGATGAACACAAGTCCCAGGTCCCTGTGTGGGTGTCAAGGCTGAGTAAACCAGCAAGGCCAACACCACTCCCAGCTCAGCCTGCCTGGGCCCAGCCAGAGGTTCCAATCCACATTATAGAAGAACTCCACCAGGTGCAGCCCAGGTGGTGGGCAAAGCCAGTGGACAGGACAGAAGTGGTCACAAAGTGTCCCCACACCACCTTGTCCAGGACTGGCCTAGATCCTTAAGTCTGGCTCCAGGAGGTGCATCCTCTGGCAGTGTCTCAGTGCCCAGGCTGCAGCGGATCGTCATGCAGGGAAGAACTTGGTCAAGCTCTCTCCCTAGCACTATTTGGCTGTGGAGTCCCAGTAAGTGTTCTCCTGCTGCACACTCTGGGAAGAGGTCCTGCACTTAGCCAAGCACAACTGAAAGGGATCTTCCACTGCCACAAAGAGGTTCTGGAATGCCACAGCTGCCCAGTTGAGGAAGCGCTCCAGGAGAAGTTGCTTGTTGGGCTGCAGGCAGCAGGACACAGAGAACTCATAGGCACTACAGCAGCCATTGGTCAGGCAGCTATCTCAGCTATACTGCTTTGTGCTGGGGATGCTTGACATCACAGCAGATCCTTCCTTTCATACACATACCCTAGGTCATCCCTGATGAGATGCTTCCCTTGAAAGGAGTTCTGGCACTGAATGCTTGTCTGGCTGCTATTGCCCAAGTTAAATAGCACTTTCTATGGAATAGGTCAGTCATGGTCCTGAGCCTGGAGGAGATTCCTATCTCTACTGCCCTCTCTTCCCACTTCAAGGTGGTGCTGAGGATGTAGACTAGCCAGAGCCTGAAGACCAGGGTCAGCACCTACTCCTTCTGCAGAAGCCAGTGCCACACCATGGCCACCAGGTTCACCATCCTGATGGGGATGTGAGGGGCTGCAGCTGGGGAGCGGAACAAAGCCAGAGTCTGAGACCCAGTGGCATGGCCCCTTCAAGCCTGGCAGTCCCACCACTTGGCTAAAACCTGGCCCTAAAGTCTGCAGCCCAGCTTGTCAATTAAAATATTGAAACATTCATTGTTAACTATAAATTCACATATTCTTGGCTTCTTAAGGTCTATAAAAGACAATATATTTGGGTCTCTTAAATTGTGTTTTCATAAATTATTATATGTAAAAGGCAGTAAAAAATTCATGTGTGAAAAAGTAAAAAAGATGGTCTTCTTCCCGGATGTTCATTCAAATATAAGATTACTAAGAATTAAAATATAATTCACATGTAATTCAAGATCCTAAAAAAAAGTAACCCCAAGGAGCCTTGACTGACCTTAACAGAAGTGCACCATCTACTCAGTCTTGAATACCCAATAGGAAAGTATAACCAAAGACAACGTGCCATGACATGGGTAAACGAAAAGTCATGTGCAAAAGACTGGGTTTAACATTAGGGATCTAAACCACAAAAATGGGGGGCCATCCCAAAACCAGTAACTCATTTTTTCAAATAGCTAGATCCTATGTCAGAGGTAACCAAGCTGTTTAAAAACAATGGCCATGACCCCTTTGGTAGTTAACAAGGCCTCCCAGTTAACCTTGGGACAGTATGTGGATGTCTGGTCCTCCCACCAAGCCCATTCAGTTTTAGAAGTCAAGGATCAAAGGGGGAAGACTAGCAAAATGTCAGTCCCTCCTGTTAGATGCTCCTCATATCCAACATTTGAAGGTATGTCAAACTTCAAATCTAGCTACCCTATTCCTGAACTCAGTCCCTCTAAAAGACAAATGTGTGGACATTATTGAACAAGCTTCATAGCCAGTTAAATCTAAAAGGCATGCCTCTTCATAACTCTGTGGCTAAATGATTCACAGGTGGAAGCACTTTTATAAAAAAGGTGCCATAAAAGCAGGGAATGCAACAGTCAGTTACTATGATACCATTGAAGCAAATACTCTCCCCCCTCACACTCCTGCCCCAAAGCAAAACTCATCATTTTAATTCAGACCTTACAGTTAAAACAAGAAAAAACATCCACACAGATTTCACATATGGGTTTCTATTACTTCCTGCTGCTATTCAGAAGGAAAGGAAGATATTAACAGCTAAACATACCCTAATAAAATGTATAGGTCCTTTGGGTCTTCTATCACCAGATAGCTCTTTGCTTCCCAGCATCCTGCAGGGCTTTAACACCTATCCATTGAACTCATCCTAGAGGATATGTGGGGTTCCTCCCAGATACATAGACAGAGCTTCAGATAGTGTCTCAAATTGGGTACACGTTGATAACCAACACCATGGGGGGAACTGGTTTCTTTTGACATGTTGCCCCTGCACATATGACAATCTATTAGAAAAACAAGGACCTCAGGACACACTGGCATAAGCATGCTAGAGGACAAGTTCTTGTGGGAGTCATAGGGGAAGTCACATCTCTTGTTCCATGGAGTATTGTTTTAGTCAGCTTTTTCTTCACTGAGATCAAAAGAGCTGACAAGAACAATTTTAGGGGAAGAAAAGTTTACTTGATGCTGATGGTTTTAGAGGTCTCAGTCCACAGACAGCCTCCTATGTTAACTCAGGGCCCAAGGAGACGCAGAACATCAGAGTGGAAGGATGTGATGGAGGAAGGCAGCTCAGGACATGACAACCAGGAAGCAGAGAGCGCTCTACTTGTCAAGGACAAAATATCTACTCCCAAGGCAAGTCCCCAAGGAACCACCTCCTCCAGCCATACCTTACCTGCCTACAGTTAGCCCAGTTCATCCCTAGCAAGGGAAGAATTCCCTGATTATCTCATAACCTAATCATGTCACCTGTAAACTTTCTTGCCTTGTCTCACACATGAACTTTTGGGGAACACCTAATATCTAAACCATAACAAACATCTTCACCTACCTGGAGGTACTAATACTTTGAAAATAGAATGACCTTAGATTTCTTATTAGCTAAGCAGGGAGGAGTTTGTGCACACTGAGACTCCACCAGTTGTACTGGGGTAAACCCCTCAAGATAAGTAGTGGTTAATATTAACACATTATGTCAGTTGACCTATGTATTAGTTTTTAGAGGTGTCAAACTGAGCAACCAATTGACTGCTTCTGGTTAACTTTGAAGTAAATATTTTGTTTTTAGAGAGTTATTCTTTTGAGGAAGGTCACTGGTGAATGAGATCATTTGAAATATTTAAAAATTTACTGTGAAAATGACAAACTACTGCAAAAGTTACTTTTACTAAATGTTCAGTGGAACACCAGTATGAACATAACTGGCATATACTGTAACAAATGCACTCATGAAAGTATTTTCTAGAAGTTGGTTGTCATTTTATATCTAGGAATGTGCTATATTTCCAATTACTGACTTTTAAAAAGAACTGTCATATTAAAGGATACAGGGGGAAGATCCAAGATGGCGGACTAGAGGGAGGCTGCGTTCCTTGTTGCTCCGTAATTCAGGATTCGAAAAGAGGAGAATCTGATTCTCTGGGAAGCAGTCTCTACTCCTCATCGATCCCCTGTTGTTTACCACATCTGTCTACCTCAATCACCTGCAGTCTACCAGCCTAGCGCTACATTTGAGTGCAGATTGCTCACTGACCACCACCTATCATCCGTCACTTGCCTGTCTGCCTGCCTCTCACCTACTCATCACCCACCAACCAAGGTTCACCTGCTGATCGTCCACCAGTAGCCTGCGGAGCCTGCAGACCATCAGTGGATCGCCAGCTGCCTGCTGTTGCCTGGAAATTCACCATCACAGTACCTGGAGGTTTGGTTACACATGGCTGCTGCCATTTTGGGGAAAAAAAAAAAAAGCCAGGAGCTGCGGGACCACCAGCCCGACTGACAGCACCCTGCCTTCAGGACCCCCGGCTTGACCGACAGCACACCACCTCCAGGAGCCCAGCCTGACCATCTGCACCCCACCCAGTCTTGGTGTCCATGCCCTATACTGCAGCTCACCATTTGCCAACACATTTAGAAACCAGTGCAGCCATTTTGGATTATCCGTGAAAACTGTCAAAATACAATACCCTTTCATGCTCAAAACACTAGAAAAAATAGGGATAGTAGGAACATACCTGAACATTGTAAAGGCTATTTATGCTAAGCCCACTGCCAACATCATTCTCAATGGAGAAAAACTAAAAGCATTCCCTCTAAAAACTGGAACAAGACAGGGATGCCCACTGTCACCACTTCTATTCAACATTGTGCTGGAAATGCTAGCCAGAGCAATTAGACAGACCACAGAAATTAAAGGTATATGAATAGGAAAAGAAGAACTCAAGCTGTCTCTATTTGCTGATGACATGATCCTATATTTAGAGGATCCAAAACACTCCACCAGGAAACTTTTAGACCTAATTAGTGAGTTTAGAAAAATAGTTGGATATAAAATAAACACACATAGATCAAATGCATTTATCTACATAAGCGATGAATCATCTGAAAGTGAGTTGAGGAAAACAACTCCGTTCAAAATAGCCTCAAATAAAATAAAATATTTGGGAATCAATCTAACAAAAGAGGTGAAAAACCTCTACAACGAAAACTACAGAACATTAAAGAAAGAAATTGAGGAAGACCTTAGAAGATGGAAAGATCTTCCAAGTTCTTGGATAGGAAGAATCAACATAATCAAAATGGCCATACTTCCAAAGATGCTGTACAAATTTAATGCAATTCCAATAAAAATTCCTATGCCATTCCTCACAGAAATAGAAAAAGCAATCATGAAATTCATATGGAAGAACAAAAGACCCAGAATAGCCAAAACAATCCTGGGCAAGAAGAATGACACAGGAGGTATCACAATATCAGACCTTAAACTCTACTATAGAGCAATAGTGATAAAAACAGCATAGTATTGGCACCAAAATAGACAGATAGACCAATGGTACAGAATAGAAGACCCAGAGACAAACCCATGTAAGTACAGTTATCTCATACTAGACAAAGGTGCCAAAAACATACAGTAGAGAAAAGATAGCCTCTTCAACAAATGGTGCTGGCAAAACTGGAAATCCATATGCAATAAAAAGAAATTAAACCCCTATCTCTCACCCTGTACAAAACTTGACTCAAAATGGATCAAGGATCTAGGAATTCGACCTGAGACTCTTCACCAAATAGTAGAAATAGTAGGCCCGAATCTTCTTCATATTGGTTTAGGACCAGACTTTCTTAACAAGACCACCAGAGCGCAAGAAATAAAAGGAAGAATCAATAAATGGGACGAGTGCAAACTAAAAAGCTTTCTCTCAGCAAAAGAAACAATCAAGAATGTGAAAAGAGAGCCTACAGAGTGGGAAAAAATCTTTTCCACACATACTTCAGACAGAGCACTGATCGCCAAAATTTATAAAGAACTTACAAAACTGTACACCAAAAATGCAAAGAGCCCAATCAATAAATGGGCTAAGGAACTGGGCAGACACTTCACAGAAGAGGATATACAGGCTATTAACAAATATATGAAAAAGTGCTCATCATCTCTAGTAATTAGAGAAATGCAAATTAAAACTACCCTAAGATTTCATCTAACTCCAATTACAATGGCTATTATCAGGAATACAAGCAACAACAAGTGTTGGCGTGGATGTGGGGAAAAAGGCACACTTGTACATTGCTGGTGGAGTTGAAAATTGGTGCAGCCACTCTGGAAAGCAGTATGGTGATTCCTCAAAAAACTTGGAATGGATCCACCATTTGACCCAGCTATCCCACTCCTCAGTTTATACCCAAAGGTCTTAAAATCAGCAAAGTATAGTGATGCAGCCACATTTATGTTCATAGCTGCTCAATTCACAATAGCTAGATTGTGGAACCAACCTAGATGTCCTTCAATTGAAGAATGGATAAAGAAACTGTGGTATATACACACAATGGAATATTACTCAGCCATAAAAAAGAATAAAATTATGGCATTTGCTGGTAAATGGGTGGAGTTGGAGAATATCATGCTAAGTGAAATAAGCCAAGCCCAAAAAACCAAAGGCCGAATGTTTTCTCTGATCAGGGGATGCTGATACCTAACGGGGTGGGGGATGGGGGTGAGGGTGGTGGCAGGGGTTATGGGGAGAATAGGAAAGAATGGAGGAAGTATGGAGGGTGTGGAGGAAAATGGGACTGGAGGGGTTTTGGACAGGAAAAATAGTAGACTAAGACAGACAGTACTACCCTATGTAAATGTAAGATTATATGAATTGTGTGAATAAAAAATAAATTTTAAAAAATGAAAAAATAAATAAATAAAACTATGTATATTGCTTATGAAATGTGCAGTGTGTTCCATTGCTACCTGGCAACCTCTAACATGTTGCTCCTTGTGTTGGATTGTGGCAAAAGTGCTCAAGAAAGATCTCCAATGCTCTTTAGCCATGGGAGTGAGGTGGTTCTCAAAATGCTTGAAGTGGTGGAGCACTGATCACTGGTTATGACTTGTTGACTTACCTTCCAAAGACTGGTTTTGAGGAAGACACTGTCTGGAACAGCCAAAGCAGGGCACACAAGTATTATCTGAATGACAATAATGATGAAAAAATAAGGGCATATGATTAGATTTGATGCAAATAATGAAATTTTCTCTGTAAAATGGTAAGATTATAGGTACTTCCTTGGTGCAGCAAACTGTGATACAATGGAACAACCTAGTAATGCTTCACCATGAATAAAAAAAGTGGAACTAATGTGCTTCCACTAGAAGTGGGTACATGTAATAATATCAATGGTGCTATGGATAAACATGATTGGTTCATTTTCAAAGCATATTAGCCTTTGTTCCCTCATGTAAGTGGCATGGGTATTGTAAATGCACAGATTGTTCACAAACTTGTGAATGAAAACAATGATCTCAGAAATTGGTAGGATTTCAAGAGACATCTGCTTAGCCTACCTAGAACAATGCAATGAGAAACCACTGGGAGGAAGAAAGTGTAATACTCCTGAACCTACTAGTGTCCAAGATGAGATCAGATTTGACATGAGGAATCACGCTGTTCTCAAATAGCAAGAAGGATGAAGGTGTCACATTAAGCCATGTCATGTAAAACTGACAAAATGTTCTCAAAAATGTAATAAAACCCTTTGAAAATATTTTGCTCCTTTCCACCAAAAAATAAATGGTAAAATGTCATTGAGGTCATTTCTTTTTATATTGTGCAGTGTATGAAAGAATAGCGTATTTGTCCTATGTATAAGATGGCTTATATATGTAAAAGATATTATATTGTCCCAGTGTCTTACTTAGATGACATTCTGTATTTTTGTTCTTTTTATCATTTTATTTTGTAGTTGTGGATGGACAGCATGCCTTTATTTTACTTGTTTTACGTGATGCTGAGAGTTGAACCCAGTGCCTCACATGTGTGAGGCAAATGCTGTGCCACTGAGCTGCAGTCACAGTCCCTACATTTTCCTTATTAATGATAACCAAGGATATATAAGATCTAGATGATGATTTCCAATCTGTTTTAATGCCTCTTGTCAATTAAAAAAATTCCCAGAATTGAAAAACTTGGGAGTTAGTGGGTTAAGGAGACATACAAGGAAACCAAATGGCTGCAAAAATACAACCAAAAGGGATCCATGGAAGGCAAATGCCAAATGCTATCCAGTCTCACTTGGCTTCTCCCACTTTCAGGGCTGTTGATCACCATTATCTTACTTCTGATTTGGGGGTGTTGCATAATGAAGATAATTGTCAGATTTGTGGCTTCCAAACTTCACTAGATCCAAGAAAGCTGATCCTTTTCAACCCTCCCAGACCCAGAGCCAATCTTGCCCCCTTTCCAATCAGGCAGGGAGGGATTTTCTAACATCCACATGTCATCCAGAAGTTATAGGAAATCAGACTCCTTCACCTCTTTCCCCTAAGGATAAGGATAAAATCTCTCAGGGGGAATGAGACTGTAAGAACCAGAATGGGGGGCAAAATGGCAGATAAACTCTCAAACCTTGATTCATAGTGTTATCTATAAATCTTTTCCTACTCTTCTACCTCACAATGCATGGAATGTGCCATTGCACACCCTTCTATTCTTCATCAGATCAGCCATGAACAGGTGTTTATCAGCTGCATATAGGATGGCCCAGGAAACATCACCAGAGTCTTCCACAAGAAAGAAATCCTTTAAAAGTTTACCATGAAAATGCCAGCCCTTCCCAACCCAGCTACTCACTGGAAGCCTGGCTCATTCTGTTTTAATCAGGGCTGTTCCTTTCTCCTGAATGAGGTAAAATTTCTGCTGAATCAGAAACTCTCATCTTCACTATCATGACAATAAAGACCCCTAAGCCAACTAGATCCTTCCTGCTACCCTGGGGTCACAGTTGGAAAATACCCTTTGTTGCTGGCTGCTGTGTCTCCCTGTTTTTATTACCATTAAGAACATAAAGGTCAGAGAAACAGAGCTTCTCCAGGTGTCCCAGGCCAGGGACTAAGCAGAAAATGACCCATGAGTCAAACAGGCAGGTGGACTGGCAAAGTGCAGAGCTGAGGATGCCCTGGAGGGCCCAGACCCAAGGGCCAGGGACAGCTTCCCAGACTAGGTGATGTCTGAGTGAAGCTTTCTGCTTGGAGGTCATCACATGCTGACTTATTACTTCCAAATTTAGCAATGAACACTATGTCCCCCTTACTGGGCACCTACCATGTGCCAGGCATCAAGCTAAGTGTTTCATACTTCCAAATATTGCCACCCCCTACCCAGTAGTGAAAACAGTGGTTCCAGAGATGAAGCATGAGTAGCTCAGAATAGTTAGAGTCTGTCAGGATCTTGCAGCTGCAGTGCTGGGCTGGAGCTGAAGGCAATACAAATGGTTCCAGGTAGAACGGTCTCAATGGCAAAGCTGAGATTCTTAGGTTTATCAGGAGAAGGGTAAGCTTTGACTGCTTGCTTTCACCATAAAATGAGAAATTAGCTCATCTTAATGGTAAACAATGAAAGGAAAATTGAGAAAGTGTTAATGGCTGATCTGTGTTGAAAATTTTCCTTAGGGTGATGTGAAAGGGCCCAAGAAGCAGACACTGGAGCACACACAGGAAATGGGACAGAAAAGGGATCTATCATATTTTTCTTGTCCTCTGTCTTCAAAACTCTCAATCAACCTCTTGTCCATAATAACTTTTCAACAGTCTCTACCCAGCTGATAATCTGGGATTTTCCATTTAGAGTCAGCTGGAAGCACCTAGAGAACAGAATGAACTTGCACCTGCTTTTGCAGAAAAGGGCACAGACCTCTTGGTGGCATGGACTGGGGCACTCCTGAGACTCCCTTATACTGAACTGTGTCAGCCAGGTGAGGGGGAGCACTGTGGAGAGGTGTGAAAAGAAGGCAATGGTAGCAATGGTGACACCTTGAAAAGGGAAACACACAGGCCCTGCACAAGAAGGGCCACAGCACCAAAGAGTTGGCCATAGCACCAAAGAACTGTCCCTGAGGGCAGACTGTGGACAGGCTGAGATGACCCCCTTCTGTGGGACCCAGAACCCAGCCGAACATCCACAGACCCCTGAAGGTAACTGGCCTGGCAGTCTTTTCCAGAGGCTGTGTGTGAATTCCAGACTACTTGCTAAAGCGTGGGGACAGCTCTGGGACCCTATCAATAGTTATTCCCTCCACAGACCCACTCCAGCTAGGTATGGCCCAGCAGGAACTCCTCAGCAAGGCTGGCAGTTCAGCATTTCATCAAAACACATGAGTTGAGCCTGAGCTAGGACTCTGTCCTTCAGCAGCCTTCTTTTGAAGGCCAAAGCCAGCATATTTTCAACCCATTGAAGTGACATCATGTGCTCACTTCTAACAATGTGCATGCACACACATTATTACATCAAACGTTAAGGATTTCTGTTGAGAATGTGACACCTTGAACAGTTAACAGACTGTGAATACTCTCTCCCAGTTTAATATCCCCAAAGGACCAAAATCAGGAATCTCCCAGGAAGTCCTTTACATCCACAGGAGAAAGATAGGGCCCTCCAGGAGGCTCAGCAAAGGACATGAGCTTGCAATTTTAGGACTTAGGTGGCTCTTTGTCCCTAGAGACTGGCAAACCCTCAAGTGTGGGAAATGCCTAGTATGGGGCACAGGTGAACAGCTAGCCCTCACTGTAAGCATTGGTGGAAACAGAAGACAGACTTCCTACCAACACCCAGGTGGCAGGTAGGTCATTTAGCCCACATGGGCCCCATGAACACATAGCTATTTTGTTGTTGACTTCTATCCCCTCAGAAATGTTATCTTGTGTCCCAGGAAAGGCAGGGGACTACTTCCTGGGGAAAGCACTTTTCACTGTGTGGCCCAGCACTGCAGTTGGTACAAGGATGTGCAGGCCTGGGTGGAGACATTGCAAGCTGAACAGAAACAGAATGGTATGGGATGCAACATCATGTAGGTTAAAGAGGGAGGCCGTTTACAAGACCATGTAGCAAAAAAACTGAAAACATTAGAAGGGAGGAGGGGAGTAGGTATGAATGGGAAGTACAGATGGGAATGATGGACTTGCCTCTGCCGTGATCTCTCTTCCAGAATTTGGAAGCCAGCCAGTTGCGTCTCTTTTTGGGAGCATTTCTCCCATTCATCCCAGACCACCAAGGGAGTCCCCCTTCAGGGGGAGTGGTAGTCAGACGGAATCTTTCCCAACTCCTTTGAAGATCCTCAAATGTCTCACATTTGGGAGCCACGTGGGCCTTTCCACAAAGGGCCCCCATAGTCACAGGTGCTTTGAAATGAATTCAAACTCTGCAGCCTCTAGTCCTCAGCTAGACTGAAAGCCTTTTGGCAATAGTTGCCACCGGGTGTGTCATCTCCAGCTGCATCATAATATAGCATTGTTGAGTTTTGCCAGCCAGGGTGCCCACACTCTCCCTATGTCACCCCATGTCATAACAATCCCAGCCAGTGAGTAACATGTGTCTCTATTTTTTGAAAAAGGAAACAGGTTTGAAAAGGTGCAGTCACCAATGGTTCTGCAGCCAGAAAGAGACAGAACCTACCTGAGGTGGCCCCAATAGGCCAACATCAGAGAGCATGTGGAGCTACAAAACAGTGCCCAGGTTCCATTACAGCATATTCTGCCATATGCTGGGCGGGCCCATCCCAGGAATCTCACACCTGTACAGTACTGGGACCACTTCCCATGATGCCCTTAATTTTGTCCTCAGAATGGCCAGGCCCTTTACCCTTGACCCTGAAGGCAAAAGCCCACACTTGCCCCTTTACAACATCCTGAGAAAGGTTGAGAGTAAACCATGCCACACCAGCCAGCAGAAGGAATGGTTCCTGGCAGTCCTTCCTGGCAAGTCCACAGACTTAACAGAATGTTTTATCCAAAGCTGATAAAGGATGCCAAGAAGCTCTGGCTCCTTCTCCATCACCTTGGAAGACAGGAATGAAGGATGACCCTTTTGAGATTCCTTAATAACAGTCCTGCAGATGCAACCAAATGGGCCGAGATTCTGATATCTCATTCAAATCCATGGGCCATCCAGCCCTCTTTAATGAGGTTGCCACCACTGGCTCTCACAAGGGGAGATTCACAGAAATGACTCTGAACCAAATATGTGGGACCTCATACAAGTTTGTCTGCACATTTCTGTCCCTTCAGCTGTAAGGTTGGGGTGGAAACTGAGCATGTAAATCCACGTGCACTGAGTATGGTGGGCTTGCACTGCCAGCCAGGCCTCTTCCCCATCAGCAAGCTCTTGCCCATCGCTTGTCAAGATCCTATATCTTGCTGGCTATTTCTTCATCTTTTCCATGCAGAGAGCGAAGGAGAGAGGCCTACTTGAACCTTCAAAGGTCCTTCACTGTTCCAGGACCTAAAACTGAGCTCCATCTGTCACTGCTGCCAGCTGGCCTATACCCCACTGAAACTCTCCTAACTCTTAACTT
This sequence comes from Glaucomys volans, assembly GCA_020662805.1. NCBI lineage: Eukaryota > Metazoa > Chordata > Mammalia > Rodentia > Sciuridae > Glaucomys > Glaucomys volans. Next base: position 132,868 of record JAJEJO010051734.1, read on the forward strand.
CCAAGGGTCCAGCAGCACCCTCCTGCCACTTATGAATACTCAATATTTAACACCTGTGGGGTACCATTGGTATGTGAGGCACAGGGACATAATGCTGAACAAACTGTTACCCCCCTCATGGGACGTATGGCCAGGTAAGTAACACACCCATCTGAAGCTGAGAAGTCTGAGCTCCAAACAATGTCTCCCCTCTGTGGAGTGTTCCCCTGCAGTCCATCCCACCCTGGTCACCTTGAGAGGACTCTGCTGCCACACAATAAAATGTTCCAAAATAATAGGTTATGAGGCTGAGGCCTGTGCCTTTATTCTTCACCATTCTCCATCCCAGCACACACAGGGAGCTTCAGAACATCCACCCAGAGCCCAAATGTGCTGGGAGCTGGGATTCCTATTCCACATGAAGAGGAGGGGACTGAGGAGTTGCTGAGAGTCCAAAGGCCCAGACAATGAAATAACTTGTGGTCTTTATTTTTCAAGTTTTTACCAAGTGAGTCACACCTACTCTTCCCACAAATAGTTCAAAAGAACCAACTCCTGGTGTATCCTCACAGTGACTCCATGGCAGGCAGGTGAGCAACTCCCTCCGCTATGTCACATGACTGATGGAGTAACCTAGCACAGATCATTGAGACTACCTTGTCCACTAGCTGCAGTCTACTAAACTTCTGGTGTAGTTCAGGCCTGAGTTAGTTTATCCCCAAGCCTCCCCATGTTCCAGACAGGCCAGGAGGGCTCAGAACTGAGTCTCTTCTCCCCAGAATGTGCCCTGCAGCACCACTACCTCTCACAATGGTATCCTCTATACACTTGGAGAATGACCCCTGCTGTAAGCACAGGGTCCCCATCTCAGGAAACTTTCTTACCACCCATCCCCACCCCTATTCTAAATCTTCCTTCCAAACAGAGGTGACAAATTATCTTGGGTTCATGAAGTCTGTCATGAGTGCTTAAAGTCCCTAAAGCATCATGAGCCCCTCTGTAGAGGGCCAGAGGCTGGCATTCCTCTCCTGGGCCTACTGCTACTGCCATTGTTTTACCTGCAGACTCCGTTTCCAGCCCACTGGAGTTCATCTGAAAGCTCTGGGCTAGATTAATTCACCCCAATGCCTGCTGTATCTCAGGGCCTCATTCAGCTTCCAGATCCAGTTGTTCACTTCCTTTGCCACACTGACTGTCCCCATCCTGTCCTGGATCTAATGTTAGCCAAGCAGAGGGGATGAACATAAGGCTCTCTACCCTGCAAAGGTATCCCTTGCTCTTTGATAGTTAATAGCACAAATCTCAGATACTACAGCTTCAAAGATAATTCAGTTATCCATCTTCAATAAAAATATCAAATTAAAAAAATGGATGAAGTAGAAAACTAGTATTATGGTTTGGATGTGAGGTGTCCCCCAAACCTCACATGTGAGACAATGCAAGAAGGTTCAGAGGAGAAATAATGGGATTGTGAGAGTCTTAACCCAAGTAGTGAATTAATCCCCTGCTAGCGATTAGCTGAGTGGTAACTGAAGTGGTAGGGTGCAGTTGGAGGAGTTGGGAATTGGGGGAGTGTCTTTGGTGTATATATTTTTATTTGGCAAGTGGAGACCTCTCTCTCTGCTTCCTGATCATCACGTGAGCTGCTTCCTTCTGCCATGATGTTCAGCCTCACCTTAAGCCCCAAGGAGTCAGCCTCCTATGGACAAGACCTCTGAAACTGTGAGCCCTCAAACAAACTTTTCCTCCTCTGCTATTCTTCTGGTTGCATCCTTCAGTGACAGCAGTTGTAGTAAAATGTGGAAATTTTCCCTTGAAGGGGGTGAGGCAACAGAGGAACCCTTGACTCTGGGAGAAAGATTCTGGGACATGATCTCAGCTTTAATGCGGAAGCATGCATCTTTTATACAAGATGGAAGTTAATGAACAATGAGGCATAAATACGAGAGCCTATGAGAGTGCTCCAGCCAGAAGCTGTGCAGTTCGAAAGGAGTGGGAGACCAGGGGATGGGGTGAGACTCTCCTGAGGCATTGTTTCCCCAGCAGGGGAGACACCCAGGGGTGTGCTGCCTGGGCATGATAATTTTGGGTGTTCTACAGGATTTTGCTCATGCCACAGCCATAAGTACACAAATGTCCCCAGGTGCTCTTCCTACATTCCCACATTTCCCCCCTTTTTTAACTGTGCACATTTTATTGACTGACTCACCTAAGAGTGACAGTAGTGTTACAATACATGAGGTAAATTTCATTAGAAAAAAATCTAAGAGTAACAGTAGTATTAGAATATATGTGTTAGATTTCGTTGGAAAAATTGGGCAGTTTTGGAGCTTGAATCGTTAATTACATCATTGATCAGTAATAGCAGTTATGAATGCTTGTGGATTTCCCCCCTCTTTTTAAATTGATGCCAATAGGGCTTTTACCACCAATTGTTGTTGCTGCTTGTGTTTTTGTAGTTGCCTTTTTAAAAGATTATACATGCACTGAAATCCACAGAGACAAAATAGTATCAGAAAGATACTAGTACCTCACTAAGGAACAGATTTTTTAACCAAGTGGTATTGAGCAGCCAAGATGTTAACCAATCCCATAATTCTGCATCCCCCTCATATTGCCGTGTGTTAGTGACTATGGTTTTAAGGTGAGTGAGCTCTCGTGCAATAGTATTACTATTATCACTGAGATTAAAACAACACGCTTTTGGTTTCTTTACAGTTCTTGTGGTGTAATACCAATAAATAATCAATTGCTGCCCTGTTGTTGAGAATAACTTGTCGATGTTGTTTTTGTTCATCATTTAACATAGCTATGGCAGTGGAGGTGTAATTAATATTTTTTACCATAGCACAAGCCAGTTTAGTGACTGTTTTATAGGCCCCCACTGCTAGGGCCAGAATGCCTTCAAGGGAAAAGGTTAAAGCATTATATTCCTATTTAGATAGAAGATGGACCAAATCACCATGAGTTTCATCAAGAGGTATAGATCTCCTTTGAATTCATTGTGCTTGGTGACACGTAATAAGCTATTTGTAAGAGGGAAGGAAAATAGTTAAACAACTAAGACAACCATGGGTACCATTAAACATATTGGCTGGGATATAATTAAAGGTATATGACCCACAGGAGAAAAACCAGTCAGGTGGTAAGGAAATATGTCCATTTTCATAGCTAATTGGCTCAGTATTAGTACAGTTAAAGGAAGAGTGGCCAAGAGATCCACATTCAGTAGCACTATTTTGAATCTCTGCACAGGTGTCATTAGTATTAAAGGCAACAATGGGAGTAAGTAACTCCATTGCATTAATAGACTTTGCAAATTGGGGAGTACCCCAATTATATGAGTCCTTATAAGAGATGTTTTTCTTAATGGTGGAAAACATGGTCATACTGGTTATTTTCTGTGCTGGATGGCAGACTGGAAGGAGGCATGAACCTAAGATCATTCTCACATGAACATGTTGACAAATACAAATTTCTGAAGTATTTATGATTTCTGCCAAGTGAACCCATATGTTATATTGTATAAAAGCATTAAAAGGAGTGAGTGTGGCATTAGCAACATTTGAGTTAGCAGTAATAATGGCACACATTAAAAGGAATAAAGTCCCAGCTCCTGGATTTGCATCTGAAGCCATGGTCACTGCTTGATCCACAAGGCTCTTGATGTCTCCCCAGGTGATTTTGTGTGCGTGGTGGTGCCTTGTTCTGTGGGGAAGATGTGGTCCACCACCTGGAGGACACTGATCATCAAATTAAAAGTTTTCCATCTCCTGAGTTGGAGGCCTTGACATGAGGACAGATGTTCCTGGTGGGCATCCACAGAGGTTGTTCTGCTGTTTTTGGAAAGACACAAGCAAATCCTCTGCCCTGGGTTAGCAATGGGTGAGGACCATGCCATCTGTTAGGTAGAGGGTCCTTCCATCAGACTAGTGGTAGTGGACTGGGGGATGGCAATAGGGCACCCCAATGTTTATGCATAGAAGAGAGACCTTTTTCATCAAAAGTGAGAAAATTTAACGTAATAAGTGCTTAAATAGTTGTTTGTAAAGGAGAATGTTGGCGTGCATTTTCCCTTTCTTCTTTAATTTGGAGTTTGAGTATTCTATTAGCTTGTTCAATGATCCCCTGGTTTTGGGGATAGTAGGGTACACCTGTGATTTGATCAATATTAAAACATTTTAGAAAAATTTGAAAGGTAGAGGCAGCATAGCAATCTGATTTAATGGGCCAAGGAAATCCAGTGGTGCTTAAAGGCAAGAGAGAGGCCCTGTTTATCAAAAGTCAAAAAATTTAGAGTAAACAAAGCTATTTGTAGCTGTGCAAAGTGTGTCTCTGGAGGGTGATTATTTTCCTTTTCAATCTGTTCTCTGAGTGACCGTTTTACAACAAAAAATTTATTGACTGTAACTCCAAAAAAACTGAAGTTTGGCTTACTTTGGAGCCATTCTGACATGTAGCAAGGTGGGAGGCAGAGCCTTAGCTTAGGTGAGATAAGGTTCTTTACAAATCTTAGGTGAAGTGTTTCAATTCCAAAGCTAATTTTTGCCTCTTTTGTCATGACCAGCGTGACCAAGCTTGTAGGTCCAGTGAGGTGCAAAGGAGGACTGTGAAATAAAGATTCACAAACACAGATTCTGAAGATGAAGCTGGGATCAGATGGAACTCTGTTCTCTGATGGAGATGCAGATCCAAAGAGTTACGCTAGCAATCTTTACCTGTATTTGTTTCATTAGCAGGTTAAAGACTAAGTATTATTTTTTGTATTCAGGAAAGTTACAGTTGCAAAGTACAATGTTAGGAACTCTGTGTAGCTCTTAAGAAAGTCCATTGTTTAAAGTTCCTATAAGGTGGTCAGGAACTGGAGAAGTGGAGCTGATGAAACGTTGTTGTCTAGCAAAAGAATTTCTTTTTGCCCAGGAGCTATGTGCCCGAGATTAAGGTCAGAGCTGAGAGAACTTTTGCACAGAGCATTCCCTTGCAGGACATTGTCACAGCAGCTATGTATCCTGTGTCCCTGCATGGGAACATTCCCACAGCCATGAGGTCATCAGAGACCCACAATCTTAGGTATTGTTGTTTTATCCTCTGTTAACACCATTTACACCCTTTTTAAACTGTCATCTTACAAAATTTGTATGTATTGCTTTCAGAGTTTATATAAACATTAGTTAACAGTTATCATTATATCTAAAATATAAATTAAAGAAAGAGAGCTTTTAATTTCCTTTTGTGTGCCAAAGTAGCAAAATATTTTTATGTTTTATAATATGAACTTCTAAATAGACCAGGCTCTCATCTTTCTTTAAAAATTATACTTTAAACTTATACCTCAGTATAAAAAGACATCATATACCTTATTGATAACATTATATTAAGTGATATAAGTAAATCTCCAATAAAATTTACTATTCTTATAAGCTTAAAATTACCATTATAAATAAGCTTAGTTTGGAGAACAGCAGCTCGATAAAGATATTCTTTTACATTTTCTGCTTAAAAGACTTGTATACCTGGAAAATATGAACACAATTAGTATACAAAGAAGATTCATGGCACAATTATCTTGATGTTAACCAAATTAAGTTTTAAAGGAAAACGTAGGCTCCAACATAGTACAATATTTTAACATTTGTTGATTAACCATCATTGTTTAAGTCCCAATTTTTTAACTTTGCCCTATACTTACACGCAGACTTTCTTTTTTTTTTCTTTTTTATTTACTTATTGATTCATTGAACACAAATGGAGTACAGCTATTGTTTCACTGGTTGTACACAAAGTAGAGTCACACCATCTGTGTATTCATGCATGTACACAGGGCAATGGTATCTGTCACACATTCTGTTATTAATTTTACCCCCCACCCACCCCCACCCCTCCCTTCCCTCTATGCTAGCTATCTTTCCTCCATTCTTGCCATCCTTCCCCCCCCATATTATGCATCATCATTCATTTATCAGAGAGACCATTCGGCTTTTGGATTTATGTGATTGGCTGATCTCACTTAGCATAACAGTTTCCAACATCATCCATTTACCTACAAATACCATAATTTTATTCTTCTTTATGGCTGAATAATATTCCATTGTGTATATATACCACAGTTTCTTTATCCATTCATCTACTGAAGGGCATCTAGGTTGATTCCATAATCTAGCTATTGTGAATTGAGCAGCTATGAACATTGCTGTGGCTGCATCACTGAGGCAATCTGATTTTAAGTCCTTTGGGTATAAGCCAAGGAGTGGGATAGCAGGGTCAAATGGTGAATCCATTCCAAGTTTTCTAAGGAATCTCCACACCGCTTTCCAGAGTGGCTGCACCAACTTGCACTCCCACCAGCAATGTAAGAGTGTACCCTTTTCCCCACATCCTCGCCAACACCTGTTGTTGCCTGTGTTCTTGATAAAAGACATTCTAATTGGGGTAAGATGAAATCTTAAGGTGGTTTTGATTTGCATTTCTTTATAACGAGTGATGTTGAACATTTTTTCATAAATCTGTTGATTGCTTGTAGATCTTCCTCTGTAAAGTGTCTGTTCATTTCCTTGGCCCATTTATTGATTGGGTTATTGGTGTTCGTGGTGTAAAGATTTTTGAGTACTTGGTAGATTCTGGAGATTAGCGCTCTGTCCGAAGTGTGTGTGGCAAAGATTTTCTCCCACTCTGAAGGCTCTCTCTTCACGTTGCTGATTGTTTCCTTTGCTGAGAAGAAGCTTTTTAGTTTCACTCTATCCCAATCATTGATTCGTGCTTTTATTTCTTGAGCTTTGGGAGTCATGTTAAGGAAATCTGGTCCTAGTCCAACATGATGAAGATTTGGACCTATTTTCTCTTCTATTAGGTGCAGAGTCTCTGGTCTGATTTCTAGGTCCTTGATCCACTTTGAGTTGAGTTTTGTACAGGGTGAGAGATGGTTTAGTTTCATTTTGCTGCATATGGATTTCCAGTTTTCCCAGCACCATTTGTTGAAGAGGCTGTCTTTTCTCCATTGCATGTTTTTGCCTCCTTTGTCGAGTATGAGATACCTGTACTTATTTGGGTTTGTCTCTGTGTCCTCTATTCTGTACCATTGATCTACCTGCCTATTTTGGTACCAATACCATGCTGTTTTTGTCACTATGGCTCTGTAGTATAGTTGGAGGTCTGGTATTGTGAAACCCCCTGCTTCGCTCTTCTTGCTAAGGATTGCTTTAGCAATTCTGGGTCTCTTATTCCTCCATATGAATTTCATGATTGCTTGCTCTATTTCTATGAGGTCCATCATTGGGATTTTAATTGGAATTGCATTGAATTTGTATAGCATTTTTGGAAGTATGGCCATTTTGACAATATTAATTCTGCCTATCCAAGAACATGGAAGATCTTTCCATCTTCTCAGATGCTCTTTAACTTCTTTCTTTAGTGTTCTGTAGTTCTCAGTGTAGAGGTCTTTCACATCTTTTGTTAGATTGATTCCCAAGTATTTTATTTTTTTGAGGTTAGTTACACGCAGACTTAGCACTTGCTCTGACCCTCATGTATTTCATCATGTAAAGATTTTCTTATCCAGAAATATTTTTCCTACTAAATATACTTTGATATGTAGAACCTTCCATCATTTTCTTATCTGTTAACCTCAGTTTTTGCTTACATATTGAAACAACCCTTGTGAAATTTCTGAACTTAAATAAATTACTCCATTTTAATAAAATGAAATATTTTGTTATTTATAGTACTCTAATTGAAACACAGTTGAAACTTTTAGCCCTTTATACCTAAAATTATTTCAGTTTGTTTGACAATTTAAGAAAACACAAATCATGTTTCAGCATATTATTCCATGGAAGAAGAAGTCAGGAATACTGGATGCTACATTCATTGCTACCAATTTTGTAAATTAATCAGATGTCTTGCTGGATGTGGTGGCACACGTCTATAATCCCAGGGACTCAGGAGGCTGAGGCAGGAGAATCACGAGTTCAAAGCCAGCCTCAGCAACTAAGCGAGGCCCTAAGCAACTCAGCGAGACCCTGTCTCTAAATAAAATACAAAATAGGGCTGGGGATGTGGCTCAGTGGCCCAGTGGCCCTGAGTTCAATCCCCTGTTGCAAAAAAAAAAAAAAAAAAAAAAAAAAATCAGATGTCTTTAACAAATAGTTATTAGTCCCATACATGTTAAATCCACTTTGTTTATTTCTCCTGTAAGAACCAAGATATGAGACAAGCATATAGAACAGCATTTGTTCTCTCTTCCTTATTGAAGAAAAGTCCTAGAAACAATGGATATTAGACATTTTATAATAAACATTAGTGTTAATATCTAGAAAGACTTGTGAGTAAAGTAATTTTAAGACATTCTACTTTCATTTGTTTACCCAATTTAAATTGAACCTTTTAAACCATGTGAATTACAGGATTTTGGATCCATACTTTGAATTTTAATTCAAGTGCTCATTTATATCAAGTTTTATATTATGAACATGATTTTTGCGCACACAATAGACAAGAGGACACAACATACACTTAACACAAAAACAAAGGCCTTGTAGCTTTTTATAGGTGAATCTCCATTGCAATGTAACAGATGTTCGAAAATAACTCAAGTTGAATAAAAATAGGATTGATCAGAAAAACATTAACCTAGGTATTTAAGATCAAGATCATAAGCTCAAAAAAAAAAAAAAAATCCAAGGAAAAAGCAAGTGTCCTAGAAAAATGACAAGGCCATTAATGATTCCTGTAAAGCAATATGGGAAAGAGAAAGTCTTAAAACCATTTTCCTGTGTTGCTCAATTCCAAACCTAATTGAATTTTAGAAAAGGGCATGGGAATAAGGTTGGGTTCTGTAGCATATAAATGAATGTACAATTTGCATGCTTTTATAGCTAACAAGAAAACTTTCTTTGTTTTTCCATGTTTAGGTGGTGGCGGGGATAGAACCCTGTGGATTTGGGATTGCGAGGGAGGCACTTTACCAACTGAGACATATTCCCAGCCTTATATGCTGACTCTTTCCATAGGGCTTCAGTGGCCTGCCTGGCTTCTCCATCAGCCTTACAGAGGAGATAGGAAAGTAGATTGTGCTGGGTACGATTTTGGGTCTGTTATGGGAGCTGCCTATAAAGCTCCCATTTTTTGCATGTGTCTATAGATTACTCTTAAGTCCTGTAAGGGTCTCCATTTGGCTTTATCTGGGAAGGTCTGGTGGGGAAGGTAGCTCCAGGGCACCAGGCACCCTTCCCCTTCCCTCTGCCTGCTCTCTCTCTCCCCTCTTTGGGGAGGGGTTGGGACATGGCGGTCTGGGGAGGGGAGAGGGACTGGGTGTAACCCTCCAAGTGTTATAGCCCCCCCGCCACAGCAATTGCTGAACCCCAGGGTGGAGGGAGTGAGATCTGTCACTAAGGTTTTCCCCTCCCAAAACCCACCCTCATGGGGGTCCCCTGCAAGGGAGCTGCTCCTGCAGGGGCATGTTGGGCAGACCCCAGCAGGGGGGGAGAAGGCCACCCTTCCATGGCTAACCGTTCCTCCACCCCCGGCACTTGCTACAGTGGCTTCTCTTTCCTTTGTTGGGTCTCATGCCAAAGTCTGCAGTGACTGAGGCGGCTGTTGGGGAGGGGAGGAGCCCAGGAGGTATGGTGGCTGCTGTGAGGTGCTTGAGGCAGCAGAGGGGCAAGTCCACTGGTCTCTGGAGCTAGCTTCCTCTGAGCTCTCCCTCCTTCACTGCCCTCCCTGTGGTGCTCTCCCCTTTGTTAGGTTTTGGACTATTCTGTGTGGCACTGCAGCGTTGGCCCCTCCCCTTGTGAGGAGTTGTGGGAGAGGTCTAAGATGCTGGCATTTGGCTTGAGATTGGGAGGTTTTTCTCTTATTTGTGCCCCTGTGGTTAAAATCTCAGTTAAGTTGGGAGATTCAGTTTCTGAAAGTCCCCGAAGTGAAGCTAGTATGGCAGTAATGATTGGGAAGAAGGTTAGTGGTAGCTTTCTCTCCCCTTGTGCTTCTGCCTTATGGGTAAGGAAAATAATCTTTTTCCAAAAATCTGGGCCCCACAGATTAGTGTCTGTAGTTGAGGGAGTGAGCCTAAGCACAATGCCCCAGACCTGCTGTACTTCCTTCTCTTCTACTCTTATTTGCTTGCTTCTAACTAATGCACACAAAGTCTTAGCCTGCGACTCTTGCAGGAGGGAATGAACGGTCCCCATCTTAGGAGGAGCACTCACCCAGAAGGCAGAGTCTCAGAGACGGTCAGTAATTTGGAGTCTGGTTAGAGACACAGGGGGTCTCAGAGATGGTCAGCGCTTCATAGTCTTAGAGAGGAGTGATCTCAGAGCTATTCATCTCCAAGTGCCACACGTTGAAGGCACCAATTGTAGTAAAATGTGGGAATTTTCCCTTGAAGGGAGTGACCTGAGGGAGGAACACTTGACTCTAGGAGAAAGGTTCTGGGACTCAACTTTAATGCAAAGCATGCATCTTGTATACAATATGGGAGTTAATGAACAATGAAGCATAAATACGAGAGCCTATGAGAGCAGTCCAGCCACAGGCTGTGCAGTTCATAAGGATAGGGAGATGGGGGAATGGGGTGAGACTCTCCAGAGGCATTGTTCCCCCAGTGAGGGAACCACCCAGGGGTGTGCTGCCTAGGCATGATAATCCTGGATGTTCTGCAGGATTTTGCTCATGTCACAGCCGTAGGGATGCAAATGTTCCCAGGAGCTCTTCCTCCATTCCCACAAGCAGTGAAAAATCTGACTAAAACAGCCAGAGAGTTCAATTTTTGGATTCTAACTCCAAAGAGAACACATGAAATAAATGACATATAGAGGAAGGATGTGTTTAAACAAGGCCGATATTGAACTGAACTCTCCCTGAGGCCATAGGCCAGGTTTGTTGTGCCCAGAACCCTCATTGCAGGTTTGTGTGCTGTAATTTAAGGAAGGGCCAGCAATGCCCCATAGGGATGCTCATGAGGACAGCACAGGCCAGCCTTAGGTCTCTCCATGGATCATCAGATCAGAAGCACATACCTCGTGCAAGTGCAAGCACATGCTGACTCACTAGCACATGGCAGGAGCTTGGTCCAGTGTTGCTCTGGGGTCTAGCCCCTGCCCTCATCACTCTCCTGTGCTGCAGGGAGGCACCTGATGAATAGCAGTTCAAAACTGCAACTGTACTGAACACACAGACCTTTTTTCTTTTCATTATTCCCTAAACAGTACAGCCTAATAGCTATTTGCCTAGCATGAGCACTGCATTAAGAATCATAATAATCTAGAGATGATTTAAAGTGTATGAGAGGCTATGTGTAGGTTCTATGCAAATACCATGCTCTTTTATATAAAGGACTTGAATATCCATGGAGTTTTGTATCCTCAGGGGACCTGGAACCAATCCCTGGAAGATACCAAGGTATACATAAATTTAAGAACTTACTAAAAACCTTAAAATGTGACCTACAGAAAGTACTGCTGCTCAGTGAAGCTGAAAACAATGTCCTTCAACTTAGCGTTGCCAAAAGGTCTGTGTAAGGGAAAGAGGCTCCTATACAGAGTGGAGCACCAAGAGGTGAGTGCCCAGAGGCTCTCCTCAATGAGGAAGTCTGTGTGCTCTCCTAGGTCTCCACTGCCTATATCAAACTTAATTCTTGTAGCAAAACAGGAAAAAGGAAAAGCAAATGTCAAGTAAGCATGGTACTTAATTCATTCACTTGCAATACTGGGGATGGTGCCCAGGGCTTTGTGCATGCTAGGCAAGTCTTCTTATCACTGAGCTACACCCACAGCTCCATATTCTTTATCTTAACTTCTCTATTTATTTTTGCAGGGTTAGAGAAGGCCCCTAGGGTGTCATGCAGGTGAAGTCTCTTCTACTGAGCTGCAGTGCCTCCCACTCCTGGCATAGTATTCTACCTTTTGTAAGTCATTTCAAAATGCATTTCCAGGACAAGCAAAAGTATTGTCCATCAACATTAAGGACACCAGAAACCCCTGGATGGGAAACAGCTATGCAGCAAGCTGTCTGTGCAGGTAACAATTATGCCCAGTTCCTGAACCTAAATACAACCACTGTACTTTTGTTTCTAAATGAAAAATTCTCAACAAATTATATCAATAAAGGAAACAACAGGTTTTAGGTAAAATCCTTTCATGATATAGATTCTTTTTAACCTTTTACAGAATATCATCAACAAGTTTCAGAAATATCTCATCCCACACTGAAGTTGTCCTTGGCACTTGTTTCACAAAACCACATCTCAGTTATCTGCTGTGCAAACTGAGAAGACACACATATAATGTATCTGACATTTAAAATGTGAATTTCACACATTATACTTTTAGAAACTTAGGCATGTAATTCAACCGAAAGGTCCTAATATCATCCCAGGGATTTTGTGTTTGATATATATGTTTTCTACTTCAAAATGAATTTGAGGGAACAGAGAGAAGAAAAAAGCAAACAAATGAGAAGGATGTGATTGATAATTACTTTGTATTTAAAAGAATATGCAAGTTATGTAAAGATAGTAAGAATGTGGGAACCATGGCTTCTCTGGGGACTCCCATTCTCTCACCTATTCACCTTGCTATCTGGTGATTTCTCTGTCTGATCACAGTCCAACTTATTCCCAACTAAGAGAAGTTCAGCATTTTCTGAAGCCTACTGTGGAATTTCAAAGGCAGGCACTGTCATACACTAACAAAGCAAGGGTAAACCAGCACAATATTTGCCACTCAGTGACTCCTGTGCTCATTCCTTTCTACTATCTGCGAGTGTCACCTGGGCCCTAGGCAGGACTGGTGATGGACAGGGCTCACAGCATTTTAGTAAGTACACTTGGTGATAGGCTTAAGAACCACCATGCTCTTGACCTTTGACCTAACATTTCCCAAGACTCTGTCTGAAGGAAATGATTTGAAAAGTAGGCCATACTTAAAATGGTCATCAATTGAAAAAGACCCAAAGTTCAACAAAATGGATTTAGAATGAAACAAAACACAGTCATTTTAAAAAGAAATAAAATTCTATGCTTTGGAAGAACCCTTAATGACAAAGGAAGGTCCTCAAGATAGAATACTTAGTGAAATAAGGAGAATGTAAAACTAAATGGATTGAGTCCAGGATTTTAAGTTAATCTGTGTAGTTTTCTTTATTTTCCAAATTTCATTAATGAAGTATCATTAATTTCTAATCAGGAAAGAAAACTCAAGGCACATTTATAAAATTTCTAAAATAAGTAGGCACAACAGAATATCTCTCTTTAAAAAGGTTAAAATATTTAGTAACTTCTTTAAATTTGTGCATTTCTAAAATTTGTGTATTTCCGTTTTTGAAACAGACTGCATCAAAAGACTTCTGAATTGTGTGGCCTTGGTGAGTTTCTTGGCCAAGCAAGGGCTTCCATGCTTGGCCCATGGTGAGCACCAAGGAAGGATAACTCTTATACAATGGTAAAATGCAAGACTCAAGAACCAAAGGGAGGTGAGCTTTAGAGCTCAAATCTCGGCAGATTCACAACCTCCAGTTCCTAAAGGGATCCTTAGGATTTAAGGCATTTCTTCCTTTGTATTTCTTTCTTATTTTTCCTTTTTGGCTGTACTGGGAATTGAACTCAGGGCTTCATGCATGCTAGCTAGGTAAGCAATCTGTCACTGAGCTTTATCTCCAGGCCTTTTTATTTTGAGACAGGGTTTCACCAAGTTGCCCAGACTGGTCTCAAATTTTTAGAAACCAAATATTTCACACTATCACAAGGTGGATGAAGACAAGTTCTTACCCACAAGATAAAGGGCCACAAGATAAATGCTCCCAGAGGAATTTTGTCTGGTCTCTGGACTGGAGACCTAACACACAGCAGTTTACTAGATTCCTCTGTATCCAGGCTGCACTCTCTGTAGGAAAAGAGGCTGAGGAAACCAGGTAAGCAGGCTTGTAGCCTCTGACAACATCCTTTTTTTCTTTTTTAAATTTTATTTATTTATTTATTTTTATTTTTACACACTGCATTTTGATTCATTGTGCACAAATGGGGCACAACTTTTCATTTCTATGTTTGCACAGAATGTAGATTCACACCATTCGTGTAATTATCCATGTCTGTCTCAGTCCACTAGCTTTCCTTCCCCACCCCCTCCAAGCTATCAATTAGATCTTCTGTGGCCCATAATGCACTATCTCGATCTGAATTCAAACAAGTTTGTATCCAAGTCCACATCCTTTCTGCATTTTTAATTGAGCACTTGGGCATATTAGCTGAATGACAGCCAGCATGCAACTCTCTGCTAAGTCTTTCCCAAATATGCAAATCAAGTGATCCCTTCTTAAAGAGACAAAGAAAACTTTTAATAACAAATTCTAAAAGCTGCACCATGTGTGCCTTTTCGTCTATAAACATAACATAACTCTCTTTGGAGTTTAAATTCCCCATTCTTAACCTCAAGCTATCTTAAAGATTCCTCCCTCCACTCTCTCCCTCTTTAAATTATCTAGCATGCATTTTTATATGGGGTGGAGGCAAGGACCCACCTGAAATTCTTCCTTCAGAATTCCTCTCCAGGGCACCTGCTCCAGGTGCCAATTCTCCAGGATGACCTGCTTGGGGAGCAAATGAGAAACCCTCAGAGGGTGGGCTGGCTGGAAATAAAAAGTAATTTTGTGAAAAAGTAATATGAAGAAATAAAGGAAAAATAACATGGAAAATATTTTTGAAGTAGGGGCTTGATGGGTGGAAGACATCTGATGGGTCTGATCCTAACAGAGGAAAAAGCCCTCGAATGCTTTATTTATAGTGAAGCTCACCAAAGGAATCTCGAGGAGGGGTTCTGAAAGGTAAAGAAGAAGCAAGAAGCCATGGGGAAGCTGGCTTGATTGGGGACTTATCACTTGCTCAGTAATTCTTCCTCCTTCAGGCAACTGGTATCTCTCTCCACCTCTGGGGAGTTGCGTTTGAACCTAGGGCTGTCTTAGCCAATATATCCTGAGGTATCGCAGATTTCTCTCTGAGCAGGAGGTCTGCCAAAGCAACGGAGCAATCTCAGATCAGTGAAATTGCACCGAGAGTTCTCCAAAGGGCCTACCTCCACTTTAGAGTTGGCTCGGACACTCCCACAGTCCATTTGCGGCTTCCCACAATTTGGGTCTCCTCCTCCATGCTTGGCCACCTTTCAAGTAAACTTCTGCAAAACTCATTTCAGTGATTGATACTATGTGGAGGGCACAACAGGCCTGGTGTGGTAACAGTAAGTAATCTAGAGATGATTCAAAGTGTACAGAATATGTGAAATGGTTATGTGCAAATACTGTACAATCTTATATTGTATGAGACCTGAATGTCCATGGATTTTGATGTCTTGGGATCCTGTGCATACTGACAGACAACTACGTTTTTATCATCTTGTAGCTTGTGAACAAAGGCCTCTGGCTTCCAACAATTTCTGTAGTGACGGTGTTTTTAGTATCCCAAACAGGTTTTGGAAATACAATGAAGAGAACTTGTGGAAGTACCCTTGTTAATTCTGAAATATAGAAAAATCTCTTAGCTGTATTAAGTAGTTTAAAGACCAAAGCATAAAACAGCAGACTACAGCACACATTGAAACACTGACGCCAAAGGCCTTTTGATGGACAAACTAATTAGCAGAGGGCAATGGGCTGGAGGCCTAGAAGAAATTAGGCCAGGGGAAGCCCTGCTCTAGGAAAGCAAAAGCAATGACTACAAACTCCTCCCCCTGCCTGAGCCATAATTAGGCTGTTACTACTCGCCTTGGGAGTTGGCTTCCCCATCACCTGAGCAGGGATCTGCACAGTGCAGGGGAAACTTTTGCAACAAACTACAGTGTGTCCTAAATGTTTTCTTTTAAAAAAAAAAAATTATTTAAAGGCCAGGATAAAGAAATGAGGTCTCAGAATTGTTCCCAAACTGAAAGGGTGATTGTTTCTAAAAAAAAGATATTTCTGTTTTTACGCATCTACCTATCATCTATCTAATCAGGTGGTTTGTACTGGTTAATTTAGAGCTATGGCTATCCTCCTCTTTCTGCAGACGTTTTGAGGCATCCTACTTCTTTGGCTAAGGAAGCTTCCTAAGACATTGAAGAGGAATTCAAGGTCCTCCTAGATTATAGGGACATGTGACTGGGGCTGAGTCATAACTCAATGGTAGAGAGCTGCCTCACATATGCAAGGCCATGAGTTCAATGCCCAGCATACATGCACACACACATGTACGCACACACATGTGAAGACTTATGGTTGCCTAGGCAATTTGCAGAGCTATTGTCCCATGACAATCTAAGGAAGAATGAAGTTAATGAAGTCAGAGACCCTACAAACCCTGCACTGTGCCTGAGTGCCCAGGACTGCAGTGAACAGGTGGTGAATAAGAAAAGGAGAGATGAAAGGGGAGAAAGACATATTTTCTCTAGAGAGCATGATTTCAGGCTACATCACTAGCAAACGAGTAAGAAAATGAACCAGCAGAACCCTCGGGAAGGGGAGGGAAATTTGCTCCTGCAGTGGCCTCAAGGACTCCACCAACCTCTGAGGCCTCAGGCAACCTCATCTGTAGGTGGAGCTGAGCAGTTGAATGGTTTCTGCTCCCCCCTTGTTTCCTTTATCCTTTAGGTATTTTATTCTTACTAATCAATATAAACATCTTTTCGTAACACACTCAAAATTACAAATACTCAAAATATAGCTGTATATTTTTGATTAGTAGAAAAAATACTTAAAGAGACAAGGCTCATATGAGATGGAAGGATAAGTGAGTGAAGGAGAGATACCTATAAAGGAAGAAGTGTAAAGTGAGGAGGGAGAGTGAGACTGAGGAGAAAATTCAGAGAGAGAGACAAGGACAGATGTACAGAAGGAGAAAGGGAGGGGTTGATATATCATTTAGAATTTCTGAATTCATTGGCTATACACAAACCAATATGATCAGACATATTGAGCCCTCTGAAGGATGTTGCATCTGAATTTCCCTGCTGCTGGCCATTTGTGGTTCTGAATAGGTTCATGAATGGAAGGGAGTTATCAGTGGGGGAGAAGGGTAAAATCAGAAAGAGATGTGAAAGGCAGGAGGCTAGTGGGAAGTGGGAGGGGACATGAAATAAGGGAATCAGTAGGGCCTGGGAATTTTGGGGATAAGATGGAAAGAAGTCTCTTGCAGGTGCCTTGAAGTTTGGGAATTCAGGGATATGGTTGGGGGTTTCTAGGAAATGTCCCTGCTGTGTTTTGCAGTTTAAAGTCTTTATTTAGGGGTTAGGCTTATGTTTCTTTTGGATGTGGCATTGTGCAGAGATATGCACTTTGACAGATTGCAAACTTTGTAACAGATTCTTCCCATTCATATTGAAACCCCTTGCAACCTAAGTTTTGCAACTTCCCAGTCAAGAAGTGAAGTCTAGGGGAGGCTGTGACAGGAGGATTTCTAGTTCAAAGCCAGCCTCAGCAAAGGTAAGATGCTAAGCAATTCAGTGAGATCCTGTCTCTAATAGAATACAAAAAATAGGTCTGGGAATGAGGCTCAATGGTCAAGGGCCCCTGAGTTCAATCCCCATTACCACCCCTCCCCAAAAAAAGAGATCTATGCTTTTTTCCCTCTTGAATCTGGGCATGGTCATGGGACGTGGCCAACGTGGTATTGGTAACTGTGAGGCAAGCAGAGGCTTGGGAAGTAAGTAGACATTGGCACGTGCTTCTTGGTGCCCTTAAAATTCCTGGAACCACTACCATGAAGGATCACACCTACCCTGCTGGACAAAAGTGACATGACCTGGTTTTCCTCATTGTCTCTGGCAATAGCCAGCCACCTGCCAGACATGAAGAAGGCCACTGCCAGCAATTCACAGACTAGTGAAGAAACACTTTTTTGTGTGTTGGGGATTGAACCCAGGGGTGCTTAACCACTGAACCCATCCCCAGCCCTTTAATATATATAACTTTATTTATATTAATATATAAAATACATCATTTATTTTTAAAATGTGGTGCTGAGGATCAAACCCAGTGCCTCACATGTGCTGGGTAAGTGCTCTAACACTGAGCCATAACCCCAGCCCCCCAGCCCTTTTTAATTTTATTTTGAGACAGGGTCTCAAGAAGTTGCTCAGAGCCTTGCTAAGTTGCTGAGGCTGGCTTTGAACTTGTATGCACCTGCCTCAGCCTCCTGAGCCACTGAGATTATAGGCTTGCACAACCAGTGGCACCCACTGTGGTTGTTGTTTTAAGCTACTAAATTCTGGAATGGTTAGTTGTGTAGCAATAGCTAACTGACACAGGCAGGAAAGAGTTTGTTATTACATGACAATGATGGGGCTTTGTTAGTGCTCACAATTAGTACCCAATAAGATAGCAGCTGCAGCCAGTTCCCCAGAGAGCTAA
Source organism: Glaucomys volans (assembly GCA_020662805.1). Taxonomy (NCBI): domain Eukaryota; kingdom Metazoa; phylum Chordata; class Mammalia; order Rodentia; family Sciuridae; genus Glaucomys; species Glaucomys volans. The sequence continues at coordinate 151,207 of JAJEJO010051734.1, forward strand.
CACTGGTGCATTTTAGCAATGTGAGTGCCCCTGGAGTTCGTGCTTTGCAACCTGCCTGATGAAGGAATTCCTTGACACCCCTCTGCCTCATGGCTTCCTGGGGCAGAGAATCCCCCAGCTCTCCTTGGCAGTCCATCTCTTTGGATTAGTGACATGCTCTTCCTTATATTTAGCCAAAGGCAGCAGCTTTGCAAGCAAGAACAGTATTTTATTTTTAGAGAAATCTTGGGTCCAGGGGAGATGAGAGGTGAAGGAGAGGGACCAATACTCCTTTGCAGTCCTCTCTCCGCTTCCCCCGTACTTCTCACTGAAGACCTCTGCTAGGTTCTGAAATGTGACAGCCTGTTCCTGAGGGATGACCCAGTTACCTGGTTGGGGTGATTTACCTAGCGCCTACCCAAGGGTGTAAAGCCTGGAACGCTGAGTTGTTAGGGAGTCCAGGGGGTTGAGGAAGAAAGGACCAAGTCACAGCACAGGCCAAGGAAGGGAACAGGCAGTGGGCTGGGTGTGCAAGATGGGATGTGGTGGCAGGTGTATGGGATGGTGTGGTATACAATGCTGGGAGCAGAGCAGGCATGCCATTCTCAGTGAACCTGATTTTCTATGCTCAAGGGACAATTTGTACAGGTTTTAGGTGGAGTCAACTACTGTTCATAAAATCAAATCAAGAGGTCTATCATTCTTTTATGCTCTCATCAAATATTTTCCAAATACTCAGTCTGGGAATACAGTGACTAAAATATGAAGATTATGTGAATTCATTGTTTTCTCTTCAGAGGGGGAAATACCCAAGGAAAAATTTGTTACATAACATAATTTTGGATGCATGAAGGTGATGAGATGTGATGTCTTGAGATAAAATGGTCAGCAACAGCCTTGCTGAAGAGGTGATGTTTGAACAGAATCCTGAATTAGTGAGGGAAGGAGTCTGTGACTTCTGGAGGAAACCACTCCAGGCAGAGTGCACAGGAAGCGCACAGACCCTGAACTCACAATGCTGGGTGGAGGATGCTGTCAGGATGTGATGAGGTCAGTTGAGGGCTGGAGCTGGAGAGGAGGTTGGAAATCTGCATATTGTATGCTGGGTCTCATAGGTTATGAAAAGAACTTCCACTTAAGTTAAATTGCCTGGGAAGCCTTTAAAGATGGAGGGCATGGAAGTAACTTGATCTGATTTTCCTCCTTAAGGGATCTTCTGCCTGTTGAAGAGGAACAGAAGACTTTGAGGGAGACCTGGAAAGACAAATGCTACAACAGTGGCTCCACCACTGACTGACCTTGGTATGTATCTTACCCTTTCTGGGTCTCAGAGTTCTTGTCCACAAATTGCTGGTAACAACCATACATACATACATAATTCATTACATTGCAGAGTAACTTACAACTACTTTTTGAGGATCTGTTCTGTGCCAGTCACTCTGTGAGGTGCTGCTCTGTATCAAGGACTAAGCAATACTCATTGGGGTCCAGGAGCCCCTAACCCACATTGAAGTTTGAGAAATGGTGATCATGCTATACCTTTATTATTAGTCAGCTGCTGTCTTGGGCTGATGGAGGAAGCAACTGTGGACCTCATTTCTTTTCTTTTTAAATAGTGTTTTATTAACTACCACACTGTTATAATACACTTTAAATGTTCAATGAGATCATTTTTCAGTCTGAGGTGGTCTCAAAGATAAGAAATGAACAAACTTCCAAATTTTTGAAATAGGTGAACTGCTGCATTTATGGTATACATTTAGGAAAATTGTATAGCTCTTACAAGACCAGCAATGTAACTTTATTTTGTACATTTTAATTGAAAATATAAACAAGAAGTAAAAAAGAAAAAGAAAACACAGGATAATAGAAACTTATGTTTCTCAATGAAATATATTGGTTACAAAAAAATTTTAAAGGAAGAAGTAAAAAAGGGAAATGGTTTGCATTTAAGTGCAGACAGACTACCTACACAAAAAAACTTTAAACATATCATAAAACCTCCAATTTTCCATGACTAATATTCATATGGTTGGAGTATCATTACTATGGAAGTTATTTTGTTATGTTTGCTTGTTATACTTTAATGGTAACTTATATGATGTCTTTTAAGGTCCCATTGTTTTTTGAAACAATATTGGATAAAAATCACTGCTAAGATGCAACACACCTTATTTTTTTTGGTCCTCCAACTTTCAAGAAAAGGAATAATTCACAATAACATTTTCTTACCACCCAAATGCCTCAACCTACATTTTAAATTTTTTAAAACATTGGTTATATTGCCCAACTTCACTTTTGAAAGAATATTAACAAGACATTATCCTGGCAAGTTAAATCTTAAACATGGCTTTTCAACAGGATTTTAAAAATTTTAATGCCCCTTTTATTACATTCCATGCCATGCTCTGTACACAACAGAAACTCAGATATTGCTTACCGTGTAACTTCAGCACAAACTAGCTTTAGTATAATTTCTTTTAGTGATAATCTGATAGGTAAAAATGGAACATATTTTAATTCAACATTAATTTGTTCAACAAATATTTACTCATAGTCCTATTTACACCAGCCCTATGCTAAGCACAGGAACCAACTCACTTTGTGCACTTTGCCAACTCATCCCCCAGGAGTGGTATTCCCACCTGTAGACCATAGACACTTTGTGGTTTTTGAAATGACAGGCCATCTTAAGGATCTTAGCAGGAAATGGCTGTAACTATCTTGCACATGTCTATTCTACTATATGTTTTAAATGTGTGTTGATGCTGTAGGGACTAGTATATTTCCTTAAAAGCAGTATGAATTCATATTAGTTAATATTGGTTATTGTGTGTTTTCTCAATCAGCAGGTACTGATAGGGAATTTTTAAAAAGTTTATACATTAAAATACTCTAGATGTTTGAAGACACTGGAAACTTCTGATGTGAAAATTTTAAAGTTTGAAGAAATCAGAAAACTTAATAAAAGCCAGGAAAGCATTGTGGAAAAAGAGACCCTTTTTGGAATCTTGACGGAGTTACTAGGACCTCTAACCTGTACCTCAGAAACATGGATATTTCCCATGTTTGCAAAGGACATAAAATGTAATTTTACTGTTTATAAAAAAAGGATCATTACACACCATCACATTTACAGTGAGTTCAAATATTAATCAGGAACCAATTTTTGTTGTTAAGCTAGGATTTGTCAAGATTTTCTCTCCATGGACCTTAACACATGAAGAGTAGACTCCCTCACCAGTGAAGTGTTGGGCCAAGAGCCCAAAAGGGCTGCTACATGCTCAATAATTCTTTTAAATCTCCTATTTTTATCTTAAAAATTCATGTGGATTTTTCATTGTTCCATATTTGCCTAGTTTTTAAAAATGTGATCTTTATATCCTCAAAATTTCAGCAAAATTCAAAGTTCAAGGAGCGTAGGTTCCATTTGAAAAGCAGAGCTATAAAAGGTGATTCCCACTTAAATATAACAGAACATGAATTTTCAATGGATTTATTACACTGATAGGAAAATAGAAGCAACACCAAGGTGCTCCCTGAGAATGTGGAAACTGTAAGCTAATCTGTTGAGTATTAAAGTATAAGACAAACATAGTTGATCAGAGTGAAAGTACACACAGGTAGAATGGAGCCTAGGTAAACTCAACTGAAACAAGACTGAATGCAATGACAGCTAATGAAATTGCCAATCAGATGCTAATGTGTGGAAGTAACTTCTGGCAGAGAATCTCTAGCATCATCCAGGGGAAGAGGGTAGCACCCTGGCCCACAAACGTGAATATCAGCAGGAATATCTCCATTGGGAGATGGATGCATGAGGCTTCCCTTGTTCAGAATCCATGCTCACCAAGGGAACCAGCTGTTCATAATTTGGCTTCTCAAGAAGATCTGCTTCTCATTCACTACTGTGAAAGGGACTTTAGTTCCCTGAATCCAAAGGACACACTTCCCCATCCCACTTTATTTCAGATTGGCAGGTCAAGTGTCTTCACTGAAGAATCATAACAGCTAGGGCATTGGCATTCCTCCCCTCCCACCCCAAATTAAAAACTAACATTAAAAAAAAACTGCATTGCCAAATAGCACTGGAGTAAAAGCTTGGCAGTACTCTACAATAAATGCTCAGCTTCCAGGGCATGAAATAAAATACAGCAAACAGGAGACTTTGGTGGCATCCAAGGAAGAAAAAAGGCAAATCAGGGGAAAGAGCTGTAGTCTAAAGTTTGACCTTTACATTTTTTTTAGTGGTTCCTTCATAATCATGCTCCAGGGCAATTGAGAACCATTATTTTCAGAGTTGATTTGTAAACACTGAGTCTTGCCAAAGGCAGCAGAGGCTGGTTGGGCACTTCATCTTTCAATTTTCTCAGAACTTAGTGGAAGGTACAGATACACAATGTTGCATCAGACTGGTTGAATTCCAAGAGAATTTTGCTGCTGAAACATTCAGTTCAAGTTTCATGTTTGAGAGTAAATGCTTCGAAAAATGTGTGCCACACTGAAACTTCCTGTGTTACTCTTTTTGATTTCTCCTGCTGGGCATTGCATATTCAAGGTTTCACACAAAAGTCAAATGCATATTGTTGCATGTTCAGGTCTTATAACTAAAAAGTGGGTTCCAATGATCCAACTTAGGAAATCTTGGAAATAAATAATGCTGGCATCATTCACTTGGAAACCTTGGCAGTCAAGTGTAAGTTCTCTCACCTCAAGACCCTATTTCACATTACTAAAAACCTCCTGGAGGCAGTCTATCCTATGGTTCAGGGATTATGATAACCGATTTTTCCTGAGGTAATAACAGTGAGTTCAACTCAAATGCCGCATCAGCATCCTCACTGCTGGACTGCTCTCTCCCAGTCCCTTCCAGCTGGCTTTATTCAGTCCCACATGTCCAAGCATTGTCTGGGACAACCTTGTGTCTGCAAACCTGGTCCATTCAGTAAATAATGGCTCCACTAGGTAAGTCATAAACCCAATCTGGACGTTGGCAATAGATTCAGTCTGATGATCACAAAGTGGACTCACACTCAAATGATTCTTTTTTCTATATCTCCTTGGTGGAAGAATTCCTCTGTTATTTTTAACTCCACTGTTTGCTTAATTCCCAGGTCCACACAAGGTTACAAATATCAGCCCATTTCAAGGCCATCTGTAAAACCAAATGCCTATGTATGTCTTCTAGGCACAAGTCACCTCTATCCAAATGGGACCTAAACAATGACAGGTACTCATTCTGAGGACTGATTTCTGTGGCTAGTATCAACCCACCTGAGTTTCCATTTCTTGCCTGCTTTCTTAATGGCAACTGTGAGAATAAACCAGATTCTCCCAATAAGCCCACTGCAGGTCTCTAGTGGTGATGTTCCAGTACTGAGGTATTCTTGTGTAAAGTTGCCAAGAAATGGTTAGTTTTAACAGGGAAAGTTGATTAACACCTGGCTGATCCAGATCATGAGAGGCAGCTGCCATTAAGCTCAGCAAGACAGCCCAAGGAGTTACAGAATTGGCAAGCTTAGTTTCCTTTAAGTAGCAGTGCATGACCTGACATCCACAGCCTGGACTGAGTATTCTAAGCCTGTATCTCCTCGAAAACAATTCATTGGATATAATTTCCCTGAAGATCTGAAGAATGGACTTGCCCACTAGAAGTAGTCAAGCTATTTGTGTTTTGTTGCAATATACCTGTACTATCTAATGTAATAGGCAACAGTGATGAAGAGGATGTTGGCACAAATAAATCTGCATCAGTATTAGTTTCATTAATATCAGGAGAAACCTGCTCACCAGTCCTTTCTGAATTATCTGGACCATCTGTAGCTTGTCCTGTTTACCAAATGTCCATCAGCACTAATGCCTGCAGTCATTGTCTGAGAACTGCCCAGAGTCCCAAACACTCTAGATTGACAATATTGATTGGTACAAAGGTAATAATTCCTGGCAGACCAAGAGGCACATTAGCAACTACTTGGCTTTGGCCACTTTCATGAGCAGGAAGTGTGAGAAGGGAGAGTTATGTAGTTTCTCAAATGCTGATTTATTCACTGCACACAATCACACACTTTACTGGATCTAACTCTAATTAGAGTCCTGCCTAATTCTAATCTCACACCTGACATCCCAGTGCTCACCACAGGGGTTGTGTCTTGAGGCCAGCTTCACTGGTATTCCATGGGACCCCGAGGGCATATGGAGAATTCACCACAGGGTGGAAGTTGAGGCTGGCTGGCAGGGTCTTGTCTGGCCCTTGGCTCAACTTGCCCAGGATCTCAGTTCTCTTTTGACATCTGGCGTCCTCAGCTCTCTGAGATCTGGTCTGGCCTGTCTCAGCTCCTCAGGCCTGTTCCCTGCTCTCTGGTCTGTCTTCTTGTAGTTCTTTCAAGTGTCTGCCCTGGCTCCATAAGGTGGATGGCACTTGGGGGTGTTGGGTGTGGTTGCTCTAAGCTAATTCTGATTGGTTACACCCCATTTTGGGGGTCTCTCATTGATTACACCTTTTCTGGATTACATCATTGGGTTTTTGCACAGTCACATATAACACTGCAATTTTCTTCTAATATTCCATATGGGAAAGTTCCATATAGTAAAATATGACAAAGCAAGGTAAAATTGTAAAGATCCACAATAGCCAAAGCAAAACATAGCATGCCATTCATAAGGATGAGCCACCAGTTTCAACTCCCTGAACCTGGACTTGACCACTCTGCGGTATGAGATTCTGGATATTAGCAGGAAGTGTTCCAAGGCAAGAAAGGTTTGATTGGAGCCAAGAACGATCTGAATTTGACTGCTTTCTTGATTTACACCCACATTATCTGAAGAGCCTGTGAAACCAGTCTGAACCTGCTGACCATCTGTTGACTGAATCTGAGGTATTACTTGATATTGAACATTGGACACTACCATTTGACGAATCTGATCCTGGTGCAACTGAAAATATTTCCTGATTCTGCAAATTTTGAAGGGGAAGGACATACTGCCCACTCAAAGTAGCAGCACTTGAAATCTGTCCTAGATTACCAGCTTTGTGACTGATGAAACCTCCCATCGGTTTGGTGCTCCTAACTGCAGAAGCCAAATCACCTGTCCCCAGCCACAGTGGCCATCTTCTCCTTATGGTCCCACCAGGATAACAGCCCTATTTTCTTCAGGTAGAGGCCAGCAGAGAGAGCAGTGACGGCTGAGCGTCCTGCCCACGATGGGTGGGTTCAGAGGGAGACAGGAGTGGGTGGCTGTTAGGGTCAGGCCTCAGCTCGCACAGGAAGTGCTGCTAGGTCCTGGCTGGCTGTGCCCCCCATGTGGAGCCAGTTTATGCTGTCCTCCCACTTGCACGTACACAAGCCCTGCCCGGGTGGCGAGCAGCGGGCTGAGCACCAGGCCTCCACTTTCCACCTGGAACTCACCCCGATGTGGATCTGATTTCAAGGACTACAAATCAACCTGCTTACCTAGGCGGGAATCCATCTGGGAGGTGTCTCTCACCACCCCCCCAGACCGAGGCCAAGTGCTATAGAAACCTAGGAGAACCCCAAGCCTGCTTTATCCTCTTCTAGCTCCCAGCCATTTAGCTTTCTTGATTGTATGATTTCTTAAGTGTCTTGCCTTTATATGCTTTTTGATGTATCTTATTCTTTGTTCCATTAATCTTTGTGTGTTCATTTAGACTTTGTTTCTGGTGTACTAATGATTCCTTTGAGTCAAAATCTGCTTCCCTGTAGCTTCAAATGTGCAGAAATAGAAAAATAAGAGTTGTTCTGCCTTAGTCTCCTCAATCCAAGGGTTACAGTGGGAGCACCAGGTGTCACTTTACTGTTCACTGGTTTTGTTATTCACACCAACCTCAGACAAAATCATGGCAAGGAACCCTAGCTTAAAAGGAATATAATTTTTATTTTAATTTAATTTTTGGTGTGGTCAAATACACAAAACATAAAATTTACCATTTTAACCACTGTTAAGTGTATAGTTCAGTGGCATTAATTATGTTCACATGGTGCAACCCTAACTTCTAATCAATTCCAGAACTTTTTCATCATCCCAAACTCAACCTGTGTCCATTAAACAAGAATTCTCCCTTCCCCACTTTCTCTCTCTTTGAATTTGACTGTTCTAGATACCTCACACAGGAGAACCATCTAGTTCTTGTCCATTTGTATCTGGCTTCTTTCACTTAGCACAGTGCCCTCAAAGCCTTGTGTCAGAATTTCCTTCCCTTTGAATATTGCATATATCAAATTTTCCTTTTCTATTCATCTGTTGATGGACACTTGTGTTGCTTCTACATCTTATGTATTTGTAGATAATGCTGTTATAAGCATGGGAGTTCAAATATCTCTTTGAGACTACTTTCAATTATTTTGGGTATTTATCCAGAAATAGAATTTATGGATCATGTGATAATTGTGTTTCTAATTTTCTGAGAAACCACCATACTGTTTCCATAGGCACTGTGCCATTTTATATTCCCATCCACAGTGCCTAAGACTCCCAATTTCTCCATATCTTCACTAGCCCTGGTTATTTTTGGTTCTGCTTTTTTTTTTTTTTTTTTTTTTTTTTAGTGGTCATCCTAATTTATTTGAGGTAGAATCTCATTATGGTTTTGATTTGCATTTCCTTAATGATTAGAGATGTTGAGCATCTCTTTATGTTCTTGTTGATGATTCATGTATTATCTTTGCAGAAATGTTTACTCAAGTCCTTTGCCTATTTCCCATTTGGGCTAGTTTTTGTTGTTGTTGTTGTAGGAGTTCTTTAAATATTCTGGATATCAATCCCTTATCAGATCTATGACTTACAAATAATTCCTCTTATTCTGTGGGCTTCTTTTTCATTCTGTTCACTGTGTCTTTTGATGCACAGAAGTTTTAAATTTTGATATAACACAGTTCACTAATTTTTTTTCTGTGTTGCCTGTTTTCAGTGTCATGTTCAAAAAATAGTTGTTAACTTGTTCAACAATGCTATGGAGGCAAATCGCAAAATTCAATGCAACGAAGTTTATGTTTTGACCAATTTTGAGTTATTAATTGCTAATTGTTAATTAATTATGGTAAAAGGTAAAGGTCCAACTTCATTCTTTTGCATGAGGATATTTGTTGAGAAAAATGTCCTTCCCCCATTGAAACATCTTAGCAACTTTATAGAAACTCATTTGGCTGTGTATGTGTGAATTTATTTCTAAATCTTTTGTTCCATTAGTCAATGTCTTAAAGTCAGCAAAACTACATTGTTTTGATTACTCTAACTTTGTAGTAGGTTTTGAAATCAGGATGTATGAGACCTCTGATTTGGTCCCTTTTTTCAAGATTGTTTTGGTAATTTTCAGGGTTCCTTGATATCTCATCAGAATTTTGGGATGAATTTATATTCTTTCTGCAAAGACAATATTAAGTCTTTCAGATCGTCTGCAAGACTGTCTTTCCACTTACTAGTGCTTTTTAAATTCCTTTCAGCAACACTTTATAGCTTTTGTGTACAGGTCTTTCATGTCCTTGGTTAAATTTATTGCTAAGCATTTAGTTTTTCTCAATGCTTTTGTAAATGGTATTGTTTTCTTAATTTTGGCAGGTCATTATTAGTGTATATTGACAACTGATTTTTGCAAGTTGATTTTGTATCCTGCATTTTTGCTGAATTCACTTATTAATTCTAACCAGTAAATGAGTGTGCATATCTGTGTAAAATGGAACATAATTTTCTAAATGCTTTCAAAACCATCTTCTCCCTATCTGTTAGGAGACTGGACAAGAATGCTCTTTGCAGCTAACAAATACCAAATGTAGATGTGGACAGAATCCTGACTGTTCTATGCTGATACTGGTACAGATAGAAAAAGCAGATCATAATTGCCAGTGTGCTTTGAACTTGTCAGTTACACAAAATCAAGTGTAAATGGCTAATATTCCAGGTCAAAAAGGTTGGCAGAATAGAGAAACATTCAAGAGATCTCTGCACACGTTTTCAATTTTCTTAGTGTTAAAAATGGGACCTCTGAATAATTTTTTGTTTATCCCAGCATGTCAGAATTTTCACAGAAAATGGTTGATATTTAATAGAAAATTTCTTTGCTTTGTGGGACCTCTTTCCACACCATAAATGAGGTGTAAATAGTCTTCTAATTTAGGAAAAACAGAAGATTTTCCTGCTTGAGAAAGGCAGCTTTACTTACTCTCATGGCAATGGGATGCCTCACTGAAAACATCAGCACAGGAGAACACAAAGGTCAGGGAACTTCTCGAAGGTGAGATTAAAGCTACAAATAGATGCTGTATGTCAAGGTTATACATGCAACTGCATAGAATAGGGTGGGACTAAAAAGGTGGAGTAGCTCAGCTGCTTCCACCATTGGGCAGCATGTCCAGGAGTCAGCTTTCTCCTCTGTTAGCCTCACACTCTGGGGTTAGCAGGGAGGGCAGCACCTAAGCAGTGACTTCCTGCATTGCTCAGAACTCAAGACAACATTGATTGGGTCCCAGGAGCAGCTTTATTTTGGCTTCTGTAGAGATGGTGAGGCTAGGAATTAGAACAGACAGGATCATCTGCATTGGCAACTTCATGGCTAAAAATTGATTAATCATTTTCCTTGTCTGTTCACCCTGGTCCACTTTTGTATTATAATTTTATTTCCTACTTTCTAGCTGGTGGAACCCACTAGCTCTATGCAGAACAAGGGATCAATAAGACAGAACCTTCCCCTTTCCTCCTTCACCAGATGGACAAATTGTCATTGAGTGTCTCCCAGGATCCCATGTGGTCTTTTTATAAATTTCTGTTTACTTCCATTTCTGGTGGTTCACCTCATGACAGTCCACTAACATAATAAAAGGGTCCCAGAACCAGGCAACCAGGATGGAACAGGTTCCAATGAGACTTTGACTCACTCCTTTGATTTCGTCAAAGTTCATTTGCCTCTGCCCTTGGCTTAGCTCACTTCTGTGGATATGAGTGCAAACCACCCCCTCTATCCTGCTAGGTTATACCCTCTGCCTGCCCTCCCCCATCCAAACTCTGGCTGACCTATGAACTCTCCCCTGTGTACTGAAGGAGCTCTTTTTATTTCTACTCCTAATCCTGAGGACTTCTCCTTCCTTTATGCTGTAGATTTGTCCTCTCGTGAAAACTGCCCACCTATCTATTCCACACATATCATCCTCTGCCTCTTGCTTGCTCCTCTCTATGAGAAAAAATTGATTAATCATTTTCCATGTCTGTTCATCTTCGTCCACTTTAATATTATAATTTTATTTCCTACTTTCAAAAGAAAATTTTGATATCTTCTATTTTCGTAATTTAAAACTATGTAAAATATGAACTGTCCCTTTTCCGTAAAGAAGATGTGCTTTTAACTATGCTGACATATCTAGAAATACTATCTTTTCACCATTTTGAGAGCTTTGATTCACTTAATTTTTTCCCCATTGTTCTAAGTGTGCCACATTGCTATCACTGTTTGGTAATGTATTTCTTTTATTTTAGTTTAAAAATGTGAAACAATTTCAAACTTAAAGGAAAACTGTATATACAGCACACAACTATTTTTTCCTCAGTCATTGGCAAGGGGTTTGCCCACATGATGTCCCATTACTACCATCTCATTCTCAACCCTCTTTTACCTTTTGCTGGTTGTCTTAAAGATGTTCTTTAGCAAAACAAATCAGCCTAAAGTCTTGCATTGAAAGCAGTTGTTTATCTCTTGAGGTTTACTTAAGGTTTTGAATAATTTTGCAGTTTTTACTTGACTCTCATGACCTTGACTTTTGGAGATTATGGGCTTTTTAGTTGAATGTCTTCCAGTTTGGGTTGGTCTGATGTTTCCTCACGGCTTAACTTCAACTATGACTCTTCAGGAATGCAATAGTGATGCTATATTTCTTTATTTTTTATATTTCTATGGGGCATGTTTCAGATAGTCTTGATACTGGTTGTGTTTACTATGGTTACTTGATTAATGTGGTACCTGTCAACTTCCCTGCTCTAAAGTTGTTTTTTTCTCCCTTAGTTAATAACAAATGTTTGGGGAGGAAAGCCTTTCATACTATGTAAATATCTTGTTCCTCATGAAACTTTCAAGTTACTCTCTTACTGGAGAAGTGGAGAGGGGAGAAATGGAGACTGAATGAGCAATGCTGTTTGTTTGCAATTAGACTTTGCTCACTTTGCAAAGGGTTCATTCAATGCAGTGTCCACTTCTGCAAAATGTCAACATCCTTGCCACTTATTTTCCCGTGGTTGAGAAGACAAGTTCCATCACTTACTATGGCACAGTGGGTCACTCTGGAATATTAAGGTAAAATTTGTACCTATTAATATGGCTTGTATTATCTGGAAGAAACAGAAACCACCTGTGGTTGGAAGCTGCTAAGATAAATAGACTCCTCTTTTTACAACTTTACCCTGTCTGTCCTTGCCAGCATCACCCACAAACCCAGGCAGTAGGGATACTTCCCTGCTTGGGGCCTTATAGCCCCCCATTCCATCCCTTCTGCAGCCATGCCTTCCCTATGGGCAGAGTAATGGGGTCAGCAAAAGTATCCACTTGTGGTCCATACTACCCTCCTCTAAGCCATGCCCTGCAAATGGGCATTTCTCCACCCAAACAGTCCCTGATTCTTCATCTAGGACCTGTACCAGTGTCCCTAGGTCAGTGTCAGAGGCATCCTTAGAACATGTGTCCCTGACCTGGAGGGCAGGGAGACAGTGGAGAGGCTGGGTATGCAGACTGGGGCATCTAGACTAAGCACCCACAAGGTGACTTTTGGTGCAGAGTAGAGCTGAGGATGGAAAGAAAAGGGTGGTCAGAAATTCCAAGGGGCCTGAGTATTCTACATGTGAAACTGGCCTTAGGTTGTTAGGAAAAAATAGTCATCAAGGTAGAGGGACATATCATGTTTTATTTTATTTATTACCTTAATATAGAACTTTTAAATATTTAGATTATGGTGTATGAATCCACATTTGCATTCTTTCCTGAGAGCTATCAAATATTATAGAAAGAGCTAGCCCTTGCTTACAGTAGGCAGTCACCACATGGTAGTTTTCCTTATGTCCTTATATAGTATTTCTGATATTCCTTCCATCAGGGCCCACTCTCATTTGCTTTGATGTATACTATGACCTGAACATTCCCACTCAAAGGGCCTGCTCTACACGTCTTCAGACAGATTCATATTGTCTTCTGTATGTATGTCCATCCTGCCTGACCTGCACAGCTGATTTGGAGACCTGTTGTTAGATCTGTCAGGGGAGATCCATTGTGTAGGTCCTTGCCCCAGTGCCACCCAACACTGGCAGAGGGCCTTCTCTTTTCCTCCAAGTGACACATGCTAAAAGCACACAACTGATAACATACTCACACTAGATGGCACTGTGCCTTGCTCTCCATCTGAATGGTCTTTATGGCCCTGCTTATGACCAGATCATCCTTAGCACTCTCCAGGAAGGGCTTTCAACTTTTGTCATTTGGATAACCAAAAAGTAAGAAGCCATAGTCGACTATCTGTTAATGCAAGCCACCACATTACAGAAAACACACGGGCCAGACCATCCTCTTTGTTCCTGCAGCACTGGCAGTGGGGAGGTGGACCCACTAATTGCAGGTTGCTTGCTCTGTGTGTGTGTGTGTGTGTGTGTGTGTGTGTATGTGTGTGTGATTGTGTGCACCTGCATGCCTGGGAGAAGGTGGTAGAATTAAAAAGCTAGATTATCTTGCATAATTAAGAACCAGAAAATTTTAATTTCTTCCTGGATGGTAGAGTTTGGGGACCCTGGAATGTGGAAAAGAGGAGAAATAGGAATGAATTGGGAGAGAGGAAGGGTGATATTGGAGGATAGGAATAAGGTGGGCCTAAAAGGGGCAACCAGTGAAATTGAAGATTGATAATGTTCCTCCAATAATGTGACATTTATTAATATCTATATGTAATACCTTACAGGTCAAGGTACTCCAGATCATCTTAAAATATTTGTCTTTTTGCATTAACATTTGCCACTGTTATTTAAAATACCTATTTTTTGAAAGTGATAGCTTCCACTTGTACACTTTTTCTACTTCATAAAGTTTCACATAGCATCGTGCTATGGCTTGGCTCTGGAATATTCCCCAAAGGCCCACGTGTTAAAGGTTTGGTCCCCAGAATATGCTGTTTAGAGGTGCTATGAGTCTTTAGGAGGAAGAATGTAATGAGAGGTCCTGAGGTCATGGAGGTGTTCATCTGAAGGGAATTACAGGACCCCATTCTTCCTGTTTGCTCCTTGGCTTATGATATAGTTGATTTTGCTCTACCATGTACTCTTATCATGATATGCTGCCTCACCCCAGGCCCAAAACAATGGGGCCAATTGATCATGGACTGGAACCTCCAAAACTCTGAGCCAAAAAAACCCTTTTATTTTTATAAGTTTTTATAAGTGAGCTATTATTTTATCTTTATAAGCTAATTATCTCAGGATTTTTTTTTTTCTGATGGTGCTGGGGATTGAACTCAGGGCCTTTTGCATGTGAGGTAAGCACTCTACCAACTGAGTTATATCCCCAGCCTTTATGTCAGGAAGTTTGAGGGTCAGTTAGTCAGAAATACATGTTGAGCAAAGTTGAACTTCTTTTTTACTTTTTAGTGTTAATACAATCTGCCTTTTATTTTCACTTGAAAAATACATTTTGGGGGGCATTGGATATGCTCTGAGTTTAAGACAATATGCATGATCATTTACTATTATTGTATTAATCCAGGAACAATCTGTGAGGACATCAATAGCAGGGCAGCACCAGATTACTAAACACAATCACCTTCATGTAGGTAAACACACTCTTCTCTATCATGGCTCTCTCTAACAGAGATCCTAGGCTCAAGGTTCTAACCAGTAATTCTAAAAACAATTTCAACAAATATTTCAATAAAACAGGAAAGTTCTCTATTCTTTAAATAAACAGATAAAACTCAATATTTTGTTGACAAGATACAAATTTCATATAGATTTAAATTATATTTCATGGTAACTTGCTTGTGAATCCTTCCTATGCTTTTCCTTATTTTAAAATAAAAGGCAATGGGTAATGTAGACTTTCCCTCTTCAGAATCACTTTTATCTGCAGCTTTTCATCCTCTTAAAGTTCCTGCTTAAAACCATCAAGTAAACAAGCTGACACATGATTGTAGCCTCTTAGATCTCCTACTTATTTAAATGAGGCTTAATTATTAAAAATCTGGATATTCTGCGTTGAACTTCTCCAAACATCTCATTTGATCCCCACAAGAGGGCCATGTGGCCTTTGGCAGAATCATTACCCATAAAGATTAGGTGAGAATTTGTTCAATTTGGAGAAAATAATGAACTCAAAACACATCTTGCTAATGAGTTGCTGCTCATTACAGTGAGTGAATCCACTAAGCCAAACTTTCAAATTTGCTGAGGGTGAGCATAAGTCAGTTGTAGTCTCAAATGGCTTCTGCTTTATTTTCATTACATTTCTAAAAGTGTTTTTCATTATACCTTTATATTAAACTCAATGCCCATAGAACTTTTAAAATCCTAAGTGTAACAGAAACAAATCATAAAATGAAAAAAATGGAATACTAGCAATTTATAACTGTATTTCTAACAAGACAGTTTTAAATGGTAATTACTTAAAAAGAGTTTGGCCCCAAATAATGATTTACAAGCATATATTATTATTTCTAGAAGAAAATTTAAAAAGAAAAATTATTTCTCTGCAAAATTCTGCTAAAGAGGAAAAATAGAAATAGAACAACAGTTGTTTCTTCAGAACATATATTTGTTAACTTCCTTTTACAAAGACACCTCAATTTTAGTTCAGCAGATTATATTATAGTGTTGGAGAGTAGAAGGGAGTGGTGATTTGTGAACTTGCCACTTTCTTGGAGACTTACTTGCCCAGAGTAAAGAAAGAGAACTGACCTTAATTAAACTTCAAGTTACACAGCTGGGTACTCCAAAGCAAGGCATGGATAAGATGGACATAATCAAGCAGGACCTAAGAGGGGTGAATGTAATTGCATAGCACCTAAAAGACATTTCAGTTGTCTGCAAAAGCTGCCAACAGAGAGCTAATTATCTTTTTGATAATAAGTCTCCACTCTGGTTTCAAATGCATATTTTTAGAATTTTTTAAAATACATTTTTATTTGTTCTAATTAGTTATACATGATGGTGGAATGCATTTTAACACATCATACATAAATGGAGTATAACTTCTCATTCACTGAATGTTTCCTATGATATATGAATGCTAATTCACAATGTGGGAGGGAATAGAGGGATTTTTGATGAAACAGTGGGAAGTGAAGGGAGGGGAGGAGGCAAGGGTGTAGGAATGATAGTAAAATGAATTAGACATTATTATCCTATGTGCAGTTATTACATGACCTTTGGAACATGTACAACCAGACAAATGAGAGGTTATACTCCATTTATGTATGATGTGTCAAAATGCATTCTACTGTCATGTATAACTAATTAGAACAAAGAAAAAAGAGAAAATTAGAACAAAGAAAAAAAGAGAAAAATTGTTACAATTCCAATGTAAGAGAGTATTATAGAAAGAGATGCATGTACACTGTTTTATATATGCCTGTGGATATAAATATATGTGTGCATATGTATAACTATAATTGTTAATGATCATAATTGCTTAAATTATGTATGTCCATATAAATATAGCATACTTCACGTATGTGTACACATTCTTATTTATACATATATACAGTAATTTATGACTATGTTTTCTGTAATTTCACTTACAGTCAACCTCAGTCTGAAAAGATGAAATGGAAATTTCCAAAAGTAAGTAATAGATAAGTTTTAGACTGCACACCCTTCTGAGTACTGTGGTAAACTGCACACCATCTCCCTCCATTCTACCTACAATGTGACTCATCCCCTTGTCCAGTACATCTACCCATTAGTCACTTAGTAGGCTTGGTAGCCATCTTGATTGGAAGATCAACTATTGAGGTATCCCAGGGCTTGTTTTCAAGTAACTTTGCTTTACTTATTAATAGTCCTAAAGCACAAGAGTAATGATGCAAAGGAGTCACCTTCAAATGAACTCTGGTACCATGTGACAGTGCTGCAGGGTGCACGGCATAAAAGAGTGTATGTAGAGTGTGGTACTATCTGTGCTTTCAAGCATCTGCTTTCAAGCATCTGTTGGGGGTCTTGGAAAGGACAGGGGTGGGTACTATACCCACACACAAACACACACACACACACACACACACACACCACACGAAGTGTGCATCTATATACCAAAGAGTTAGGGGGAAGAGAAACATAAGAAGAGAATCAGATAATCCCATATGAAAATCTAGGCTACAATATGTGTGCTGTTAAATTCGACATGGTGGCTTAAAGGAACCTGTAATTTCAACTCTAATTTCCTAGTGTTCAATAAAAAGAAGAAAGATTGCATTGCCAATAAGACTTTAAAAAAATTATGCTGTCTATAAGGGGAAGAAAAATACTTTAGCAATAAAATATGAGAAGAATGTTTCTCTTAAGACTTCTTCAATAGGGCATTGCTGGACATAATGGTTGAGACTTCAATAACATCCTTAAAGCAAATATGATAACAAATACTATATTTAAAATGCTATGTCTTAATACAAGCTTAACACATAACAACAAAATACAGTTCAAAATACAATTGTGAAATGTGCTTTTGAGCAATTCAGACCAATTCTGCTATTCTCCAATGGTCTCTCTTGACCTGGGGTGGGAGATACATAGTTATTTGCATGACTCTGAATAACATGCTTTAGGAAATACTGTATTGACTTTGTTTATATAATTGACTTCCTGATAAAAGTTGGGTGCCATAATTTTGATCTTAAATGTTCCCTAAAGGCTGTGAGTTAAAGGCTTACTCCCCAGCTTAGCATTATTGGGAGTTGATGGAACCTTCAAGAGGTGGAGCCTGGCAGGAGGTCTTTGATCAGTGGGAGGTGTGCCCTGGGAGGGGATGTGGGACCTTGGCCTCTTTCTCTGTCTTTTGCATCCAGTCATGAGGTGACCAGCATTGATATTCTATGTGCTCTTCCCCCAAGCCCAAAAACTATGAGGCCACCTGACCATGAACTGACACCTCTGAAACTATGAGATATAGTGAATGTGTCCTCTTTACAAGTTGATTATCTTGTTTATTCATTATAGCAATAGAAAGCTAACATATTGGAGCTTATGCTAAAGAAAAATTTTAAAAAATGCTATTGGTCTAATCGAAGGTATTTAAAATATTCACAGGAAAAAAAACTAGAAACAAAATACACCAAAATGAGGGATTCTGGGTGATGAGTGTGAATCACTTTTTTTTTGTACCAGGGATTGAACCCAGGGGCACTTTATCACTGAGCCACATTCCCAGCCTTTTAAAAAAAATATTTTGTTTTGAGACAAGTTCTCCTAAGTTGCTGAAGCTATTCTTAAATTGTGATCTTCCTGCCTCAGCCTCCTGAGTCACTGAGATTGTAGGCATACACTACTATGCCTGGAGTAACTTCTTTTCCTATTGTTTTTTAGAGTTTTCTGTATGTTTTAACAGAATTACTTTGTCTTCTCTGTTGAAAACAGACCAGGGCTGGGGAGAGCAGAAAGATGTGACCAGACAGGAAGCTTCTTATTGGCTCCATTTTCAGAGAAATGGGAACTGGGCATAGTATTTATTTAATCAAAATAAATTTTAATAAAATAAGCATTTTATTTTAATAAATTTTGGCATAAATTTTAAGTAAAAGTTTTAAAAAGTACTATGCACCATGCAATCTCAGCTATTTTAAAGTATGGTTACACAAAAAAACAGAAGAACACTTTCCAACCTGTTAGCAATTATCTCTGCATGAGGAGTTTATGTGTAATTTTTTAAAAATATTTTTTGTCAATGGACCTTTATTTTATTTATTTATTTATTTATATGTTGTGCTGAGACTCGAACCCAGTGCCTCCCACATGCTAGACAAGTGCTCTGCCATTGAGCCACATCCGCAGCCCCCCCATGTTTAATTTTTTTTTATTATTCTTTTGCATGTATTAGTTTTATAGTTTAAAAAGTGTAAAAATTAGTTTTCTCAAAAGACAACTTTTGCTCTGTTCTAACATAAAAAGCGAAGATGATTCACCCAAAACTTAACATGTTACTTCTAAAAATTAATCCACTTGGTGACCCCGTTTTGCCTATAGAATAAAATGCAGGTCCCTAGTGGGAGTCAGGAGGCCCTGAGGGCCTTTGTCCACTTCTCCAACTCCTCAGATCTGGACTTCAACTCCCTGTCTGTCAGTATTTCCAGACTTTACCTGAAGCACTGGAGCACCTGACCCTGCCTGTCCTCCTCCTCTGGGCTGCATACCTCTCTTAGTCAATGCAGTCACCAGGTGGCCCAACGTCCCCTTCCCTGGAAGCCTCCCTGGACCCTCTTCTCTGCACACCCACCTCCAGTCAGTAACCCCCATCACACTGATTCCTTCAAGTGAGCCACCTGTGTCATTCATCCAGAATGAGTACTGATGTATACTAGGGGATTTTCCCAGCTCTTGCTGTACCCCTAGGATAGAAATCTTTTGTGCGGAGATGTGGTTGGTAGTCACCTGAGGGGTCCCTGGTCCACTGCTCTCCTCTTGGCTCTTAGGTTCTATGTGTAAATGCACAGTCCAACTACTTCATTTGATTGATGAGGCACTTAGAGTCCAGAAGATGTGACTTGCCCCTGAGCTCAGGGCCCCTCAGCTGGTGGGTGTTTCTTGTGTCCTTCAATCCCAGCACATTTTCTACCACATCAGGGCTAGGTGGGTGATTCCATATAACACCACGAGCAATGAAGCTCTTATTTGCTCTGGATATGACCTTCAAATGTTAGCTTTGCTCTTACTAGCATCTAGTCTCTGTCAAAGACATCTCTGCTTAGAGTGGAGAATGAATTGGAAAGTGGTAGGACTGGGAAAATGGGTAAGAAGTGAAAGATGTTGGTCCCAGCAAGAGGCATGAAAGTGAAGACTGAGAAAAGTGAAAGATGAGAAAGGAGGTACACTAGGCAGGACATGGTGATTGATTGGATGGGCAATGGGACAGTTGTGTGGGTTTCTGCCCCAAGCAGAGGGGCCAGCAGAAAGACAAGGCACCAGCATAGGTGCTAGATGACCAAAGCATTCATTTATTCATTCATCTCCAAATTTTTTCTTGTGTGTACTACATACTAGGCATTGTTCAGTGTGTGATCAACTAGAGAAATATGATTATATGCCTGGGTCTATATGGGATGAAGAATGGGTCTGATGACCCCGAAGTCTAGAACAAATAAATCTTTCTGCCAAATAAATGTAATTTCACTTTAGTTGAAAGAATACTGTGGCTATGTTTTATACACATGCCAAGGGTAACATCTGTCACCTAAATGAAACTGCTCTGGTTTTAAAAAGTTTCCCAAAGTTCCATGTGTTACAGACTTGGTCCACAGTCTGTGGACTATTGGGAGGTGGTGGACCCTTTGGGAGGTGAGGACTCTCTGGAGGAACTTAGGTCACTGGGGTGTGTGCCCTTTAAGGGATATTGGGACCCACACCCTCTCTTTTGCTTCCCAGCTGACATGAGGTGAGCAGGTTTCTCCCCACACCCTTCCCATTATGAAGGGACCTTTTGCCACAGGACCAAAGACAATGGGGCTAGATGACCATGGACTGCAACCTCTGAAATTGAGCCAAAATAAATTTCCTCTTCATCAGTTGATTCTCTCAGTTATTTTATCACAGAGACACAAACTTACTAACACAACTTCTGGCAAATGTGTAAGAGTGAAGGAAGTGACAAGTAATTTTAAACATCTCTGATTTGTTCTCAGATTTCATCATCTGATTGCAGCTCCCATGGCTCAGGACTCAGGTCCTGAGTATGCAGATGCTCTTCCTTGTAGAAAATCCAGGGAAAATCCAGGTCACATTTTTTTTTGAAAACAAATTTCTGGGCTTGGGAAGACATGGCAGCAGGCAGGGAACAATCAAATAACTGCTGAGCATCAGCGACTCCTCTACAGTGACCTCTTCTATGTCCTAGAGAGCGACACTGGTCTCCTTCCTGATTTCTCTCATCCTCTGAGCTTATCTTCTCTGCTGTGGTTGTTTCAAGCTCAATAAGGACTTTTTCAACTCTCAGATCCTCACTTCCACACAAGGGTCTCTTGCCATGGAAGGATCTGGTTTGATCACCATGATGTGGCATGTAAGTCTTGTGACTTGGCAGGCTCCCTGGTGCAGAATCTTCAATCAGTCCCAGCAAATTTCCTTTTGCAACAGGAGAAGTTTGACTTGGGCTGTAGTCGTAACATTCTGGCACTTGAGGACCTTATCTCTGTGTTGTTCACCTTGAATTTCAGCAGAAACCGCATTCCTCTTCAGAGCCAGGAAGCTCTTGGCTCTGAAAAATGCAAATGGCTCCACGTATGAGATGGAGTCCCCGGAGCACAGGAAACAGAGCAGTCCACACAGCACAGCTGCAGCAACATCAGAAACTGAGTTAAAACACCAAAGTCTCCCAAAGACTCTGCCCAGATAGGTGTATGGGGTGAGAAAAAGCTGTTCTTTCTTTTTTTAGGAAGTCTCCACAGTGTTAAACTTTTTTACTTCTTCAGTTCCAAGGATGGCCTAGAGCTTCCTGCACTTCAGTTGAAAGTGATCACTTGTGCTTGGTTTGCTCTCCTAGGTCCAAACTAATTGCTTTAGTTTTCAGTGGAATTTTTTTCCATAAGTTATATTTGTCTCATTGTCATGAAAGCCCATAATATCAGTAACATTCCCAAATCAGAGGGGATGGCAATCGTGGGGAAGCAACAGAGGGAAGAATTTTTATGGCATTGTTGAGAAAGGAGTCAGTTTGAAATGAAGCACAGATGATGAATTCATATTTGATTCCTATATCACAAGAAGTAAAAGGTAATCACAAGGTGTAAACAGAGAAATTTTCATGATCCAGAGTCAGAAGGATTGCAAGTTATAGACCAGCTTGGGGAACTTGAACAAGACTGTCTCAAAATATAAAGGTGTTGGGAATGTAGCTCAGTGGTAGAGTGCTTGCCTAGCATGTGTGAGGTTTTGGGTTCAACCCCAGTAGCACAGAAAACAATAAAAGAAAAAAAGTCATGAAATTCCAAAGTTAAATAACCTGGTGACAGTATTATTCAAGCCCTCCTTTGCTACTCTTTCCATGAGTACAGACCTGAAAGGTAAAATGGAAGTGCTGGAAATAGCATTCCTTACAAGGAGTCCTTAAAGGACATAATGGTTTCAGGGTACACTTTCTTTTATCCAGGGATTGGACTCAGGGGCACTTGGCCACTGGGCCACATTCCCAGTCCTATTTTGTATTTTATTTAGGGACAGGGTCTCACTGAGTTGCTTAGCACCTCGCCCTTGCTGAGGCTGGCTTTGAACTTATGATCCTCCTGCCTGAGCTGCTGGGATTACAGGTGTGCACCGCCACATCTGGTCAGGCCACATATTTGAGAAAGAAGTTTTCTGGGTTGATTAACAACAATTCAAACAATTGAACAAGCCCAAACTTGTTAGAGTTCATTTAACACTTTAACATCCATAATCCTCACTAATCCTCACTTTGGCCTCAAAGTAGTAATGGGACCTCTAACCACACTCTGTCTGTGGAGAAAAAAATCAAGGATGAGATAGTTCTTGGAAGAATCAAGTAGCACACTCAAACTGGGTGATCTGAGGACAGTTTAATAGTGGCAATATTTTTTTGAGTTTGTAAAATGCTTAATAATCTGATTAAAGGTGTCCACATAATACCTAGGTCTTCAGTTTTTATTTTCAGTCTGAATTACTAGGTCACAATCCAAGCCAGTTCTATGTTTTGCTCTTGAAATTTGTTTTATTGTTTAAAGGAGAAAGTTCTCTCTGACCTAGAAATTACAGAATGCAAATGAAATCAAGAATGACCTACTGTGGGTACCACAGGTTACAGAGCAGCTATCAGAGAGCAGTTCTCCCTCCTCTTGCAGCAAAGGGAATCAAGAGAAAGCCATGGGCACCTACACACCCCCAGATAAAGGCCACTCTTCTCACTATTCACCCATGCTGCCTAGGCCCCAGACAATTCAGTAGAAGGCTAAAATCTGGTCAAACTCACTTCTTCTTCTTTGCAGAATATAATTTTTCCTCAAGTGGAACTGGAACAATGCCTTCACACATGTCATGGTAGACCTGGTTCACTTGGCCTTAGCTGTCTTTCCAGCTACAGCTGGCCCTTCTTCCTGGACCATTAACCCAGCTAATGTGTGGTTCTCATAACTATATCCCCCATCTGATCTTGACTGGTGACTGAGGGTCATGTCAGTCCCTTTGTCACCAGATAGAATCATTACCTGAAGTCCATTTAGACCCCAGCCTGCCTAGACTTGGGACACTGCCAAAGGACTTCACTCTTTTTGTTCTTTTAGCCTCATTTTCAACTCTGAAGCAGAAGCTGTTCCAGTATCAGCCTATGGACTGACTCAGGTGGTACTCTTCCCATCCCTTCTCTTATCTTTTCATTCTCATTTTACTTCTTGATGTAAATTCTCTTCAACTTCCAAACTGGTTCACCCTCTTCATCCATATTTGTACTTTGCCCTCATACTCAGGAAATAGCCTGAACTGGGTGTTTGAGTGCTGGGAGGAAGGGAGGTGGAGGGGGCATGGCTTTACTCCTCCCTCTTTCCTTCTGGAATTGAACGGGAACAGCAGCCTCCCAAGGCAAACTGCCTTCTACCAGAGGAGGTTCAGCTGAAATACCGAAAGAACAAACTGTCCTGCGATTTAGTTTTGTGGATTTTAAAGTTTTAGGTGGCCCTGTAAGTTATGATGCCAATATTTTTAAGATGAAACTCATTTATTGTTATCTTAAAATGCATGAAAAAATATTTTTCATTTTCTCAGTTTTAATTTCTAACAAAGTAACTATTTGACAGCTCCAACCCAAAAAAAACCAATTTAGACAATACCCCTTGCCAGAATTGTAACTTAAATCACTACACCTTCCCGGTCTTGATTTTCCTAATCTAGTGAATAAAGACAATATTGAGAAAATCAACCCAAAAAGTCTTAATGCTGGATTTGTGGCTCGGGACTCTATGTTGGTCTGGTCAGGTCTTCTTTGAGTGTCCTAAATAACAACCCTGTATTGATCTTCATCAAACTTGGCCTTTCTGAGTCTCCAATTGCTCAGGGTATGTCTAAACCATGGCATGGACCAAGTGCTCATTGAGACTTAGTGGAAAATGGCAATAATTCAACCCAAGACTTAAAATTCCAGGTCAAGTGCAATGGTATGCTGTGCCTGTCAATGTCACTAATGTAGCATCACGGTTTTTTTTAGAAAGGGCCTTGCTATGTATCTCGGGCTGATCCAAAACTCCTAGGCTCATATGAAATCTTCCTGCCTTAGCCTCTTGGACAGCTGGGACTGCAGGTATGTCTCACTGCACCTGGTAGCATCATATTTTTAATAATAAATACTTTTCATGTGTCTTAGATTATTGAAGCCCACAAAATATCAGCTTCAGAAGCTGCATAATAAACAATTCAATTTTAGACCCCCACACCCCTGCTCTGTGAGCTGCTTCTGGAGTCAATGATGCCTACAAAGCATCTATACACAGATGGGTGATCCATTACTCACCCTGAGGTCCCCTTGGGACCGTGGGGTCATTGACTAATCATGTCTATTTCATTCATCACTGTTGTCATCATTACTCAAAAGGTGGAGCAGAATGAGAGTGAAAAATGGACATGAGATATGGAGACATGCTGGAGTGAGGATTATATGCTACCCTGTATTATAGTTAGTCTGAATATAGCCAACAGATAAAGACACAGCATAACAAATGAAAATGAAGCCGGGCGTGGTGGCACATGCCTATAATCCCAGTGGCTCGGGAGGCTGAGGCAGGAGGATCACGGGTTCAAAGCCAGCCTAAACACTGGCAAGGTGCTAAGCAACTCAGTGAGACCCTGTATCTATATAAAATACAAAATAGGGGGCTCCCGCCTTCTCCCGCTTCCGGTTGGGTCGTCATTGGTGACGGTTGGGTCGTCGTTGGTGTCACCGCTGCTGCCACCGCCGCTGCTGCCGCCACTACCGCTGCTACTGAGACTGCAGGCGGAGGCCAGAGGATAGGGCGGAGGCCAGAGGATCTGTCGGCAGGAGGGGAGCGGGTCGAGAGCTGAGCGCGTCTTTCTGTCCGCCTGACGAGACAGAGCCATCAGGGCAGCTGCCCGCTTCCCCCACTCCCCCTGCCTGCTGCCCCCCCGCCAATAGAGCCCGCGCCCACAGCCTCACGATCCCTATCTGCACCGTGCCCATCAGCGATGCGCAGCTACCTCAGGACTATTGCGTCAGGCCGGGGGAACGCTCTTCTCCACCACATGGAGAGGAACCCCAATCATTTATGATAGGAAGTTTCTGTTGGATCATCACAATTCTCCCATGGCCCAGACCCCACCCTTCCACCTGCCCAATATTCTGGGAGTCACTAGCCCCAGCACCTTAAGTGAAGGCTCTAAAGTAGAAGTAAAAAATGTGAACAACTTGAACAATCATGACAGGAAGCATGCAGTTGGGGATGATGCTCAGTTTGAGATGGACATCTGATTTTCCTGCAAGGAGAAGAAGAAAAGCAACACCAATGCTTCTGTGTACCTGATGTGGCCTATAGGATCAACCATGAAAGACACAGAGGCAGTACCAGCATCCCCAATGCAGTGTCCCCTCCCGCTCCTCCTCTGGTGCCAAATGATGGGCAGATGAGATTCATCTGACCATTTATCCGCCCTGTTTACTGTCCCCTGCCCAGACAGATTAGCTTGAAGGCCCTTGGGGTATTTCCTTAGAACTAAGCAGTCCAAAGAGGAAAACTAACTGTGGCTTCACTGGTCATTTCTCTATTGAAACCACTCTCCACTTAAATTTATCCCAAAGCTAGTCTCATTCACCAGCTGGGATATGTGGGATACAGAGGTTTGGCAAGTTTGTTGTTGTTTGTGTTCTTTTCTTTGTCTCTCTTCCTGGAATTCCATTTGTGGTTCAGTGCTGGGTTTGAGGTCTTTAAGACCAGAAGGGGGAAATGATAAAAAGAGAGCTGCTTTCCCTTTTGAGTTGAGTTGTTTGTCCTTAGGGACAGAGCAGTTTGTGCAACTCTGGTAGCATTACCCTGTGACACTGTTTTGAAGTCCCCCCTCCCCTCATTCCTCTGGGAGGAGTGTCTTCTGTCTTTGGTATTATAGTTCATCTTCCCATTCCTTTACTTAGTGCAAATAAATGTGTGCAGATACTTTTAATCTTCACCACCAAAGGGAGTCCTTGATAACCGGGTGTACTTCACTACTCTTCTGCCATTCCTCCCTGCTTGAGTCTTGTTGTTTGTTTGTTTGTTTAATGTATCCCTATTCTGATTTTAATTAAACTCCAAATTTCACTTTAAAAAAATAAAATAAAATAAAATAAAATAAAATAAAATAAAATAAAATAAAATACAAAATAGGACTGGGGATGTGGCTCAGTGGCTGAGTGCCCCTGAGTTCTATCCCCAGTCTCCCCACCCCACCCCCCAAAAATAAGACTTCTACTGGAAACCCAATGATTGAAAATACTAATTTTCATGTTCTGTCACAAAGCTGAATTAGTCCTTTACAAGCATTGCCTCCTGAAAGAAACCTTCCAACAAGCTAAATTTTAACCCTGCTATACATTCATGCCTAATATAATATACTATTTCTTATCTGCAAAGGAAAAATAAGATAATTCAGTCCATGAGGAGACAGAAAAGTGCACTCGAGTTTGGCATTGATGTGGATTATAAACAAAGTCCTAAAATTAATGTGTGGCGAGGGACTGGCCTTTTATGACAACATATAAGAAATTTGCTCAAAGGATAAACTATTTTTTCTGCCTTCTGCCCATCTTGAAATGAATATTTATCAAGAGAATCAAACAAAAGCATTTTAAGTCTACTAAAGGAATTGTTTAAATATACATAGTGACAAAAATATAATAGATGATGGGATGGACTGGATTTTTAAAATAACAGAATAAATCACACATTCTTCAAAAAGTGTGTTTGGAGTATGTTTTTGGCATCTAATAGTTCTTCTTAAATCAAGATGCAAAGTCAGTGAAATGGGATCTCTGTACTTCTGGGGAACCTTAGCCCATCAACCCATCAAGCTGCAAAACTTTGTGCCTGACAAGTTGCTGGGAACAGGAGCTGGATGTTGACTAAGGGTTTTGATGCCTACACCCCTCCATGTCTGCTGGAGGGCAGTGTCCTCATCTGCACTGCCTGTGGTTTGGATACAGTTTGACAATGTCCCCCCTGGGTTCATGTGTTGGAAGCCAGTTCCTTAGTGTGTTGACCTTAAGAGGTGGTAGAAGAGGTGGGATCTTCTACCCAGGGATCTAGTGGGAGGCCTTCATGTCACTGGGGTTAGTGAATTCAGTAGGGATTCAAATCATTCTCCTTGGATGACAGTTCTTCTGAGGGTGTAATAAAAGAGTAAGACTACCCTCTGCCCTAGCTTCCTGAATTACCATGTGATCTTTCTTGCATGAACCCTGCCATGATGCCATCTCCCATTACGTCCTTACCAGAACTGGTGCCATGCTGTGTGGACTTTCAAACTCTAAAACTGTGAGCAAAATAGACCTCTTTTCTTTTTAAGTTTTCCAGTCTCAGATATTTTGTTATAGCAACAAAGAAAAAGACTAATATACACTTCGGACCACTTTGCCTTGCTCACCTGCTGAGAAGGCTATCACTGAGAAATAGGGTTACAAAACCAGATGATCACTAAGGTGCTCTGGGACCAGGGGACTAAAAGTCTTCAAGTAATGCCTTGCCACATGAGAGAGAGACAGAGAAAAGGAAGGGGGGGGGGGAGAATAATTGAGAATGAGTTGAGATATAGCCCCTAGAGCTAATTAAAACCACTATACTTCTTGACAGGCTACGTGACTTAGTAAATTCCCCTTTCCATCTAAGCCATTTCAAATTGGTTTCCTATCACTTTGTAACTCAGTCTTTACTAACAAGTATGACTCTCAACTCAGGACAGATAGTTCTGGAATTATCAAAGGCTAATATTTCATCTCTGACATATGCATAATTAATATTCAGTAAGAGCAACAGTTGCTATTTAAATATATACCAAGAAACACAGTTGAAACCTGAATATTTGAAAGTTTTTACAAAAAAAAAAACTATTTCTAGGAAATAATAAGAATACCTGTTAAGACAGCAGGCAATATTTTAAAAAATTTCATGGGCAGGCTCTTTTTTTCTATTTGATCTTTTAAAAACAAAAAGCAATGCTTCTCCCACAGAAAGCACAGACAAAAAATGAAAAAATAGATAATTTGGACTTCACCAAAATTAAAAGCCTTCATGCATCAAAGAATACTATACAGAAAGTGAAAACCAACGGAATGGGAGAAATATTTGCAAATCATGTAAGTGATAAGAGATGAATTTAGATTTTATAAAGGAATATCCATGACTTAACAATGACAACAAAACTACCTGATAAGAATACAGGCAATGGATTCAGATAGATGATTATCTAACCAGATAAGCAGATGAACAATAAGCACATGAAAAGATGCTCCAAATTATTAGTCATTAAGTAAATGCAAATCCAAGTCACAATCAGATACTACTTTATACTCATTAGATTGGCAATCAAAAACAAAGAGACAAAATCAAAACCCAAATAGTAAATCCCAAGTATTGATGAGGAGTTGGAACCCTGTATTGCTGCCAAGGATGTAAAACAATGCAGCCACTATGGAATTCAATATGGTGGTTCTTAAAAAGTGAAATATAAAATTACCATGTGACCCAGAAATTCTACTGCTGGGATATACTCCAAAGAGTTGAGAGCAGATACTCAAAAAGACATTTGTACATCAATATTTATGGAAGCCTTATTCACAATAGCTAAGAAGTGGAAGCAACCCAAGTATTCATCTACAGAAGAATGGATGAACAAAAATGTAATGTACACATACAATGGAATATTATTCAGCCATAAAAAGGAATGAAATTCTGATACATGCTGCAATATAAATGAACCTTGAGGGCATCATGCTAAGCAAAATAAGCCAGAGAACAAATAGACAAATACTACATGATTGTAATTATATGAGGTAAACAGAATAATCCAATTCATGGAGACAAAATATAGAACAGAGGTTACCAGGGCTTCAGGGAGGAGAAATTTTTTTAATGGATATAGTTTTAGTTTGGGATATTGAAAATGTTCTGGAGATGGATGGTGGTGGTGTTTGTACAACAGTGTGAATGTACTTAACACCATTGAGTTGTATATGCGAAATGGCTAAAATGGCAAATTTAATGTTATGTGCATTTTACCACCCTACCCCAAATAACAGTGTTTCCCAAGGAAGATCTATGGAAACAGAAGGTAAATTAGTGCTTTCCTGGGGTGGGAACAGGGATTAACAGTTAATGGGCAGGAGGATCCATCTCATGGGGTGGATGAGAAGTCCTGAACTGATTTATGTTAACCATCACACATCTGGATATGATATGCAGAATATGCTTCAATAAAGTTGTAAAAATCCATATTTCTCAGAAGATCCTACTTCTAAACCGTGCTAACAGGAGTTCCTCAAAAGAGGAGCTGTGTGGTCAGGTGTGTTTGGGAAACACTGTCCATCTTCCACAGGGAGACTGATCAGCCATGAGAACAACTAGGTCTGAAAAGACAGGGTGTCAAGAAAGGTGCTCATTCTAACCTTCCACCCATTTCCCAGGGCATTGAGAGGCTTCCTTCCCTCCTCCACAAAGTTGTTCCTTGGATCCCTTTGAACTCAGGTTCTGTAGAACATGCTTTAGTGAATGGTAATTGGAAGTTTGGTAGAAATCACTTCAATGGGCAGGTAGCTGCATAGGATCATTGAAGTCATTTTGTCTGGATCCCTGAAGTTGTTTACTTGCCATGGCCATCCACGTCACCAGAGGGGGATATTCAGCTAAGCAAGTGCAAAGAAGGCCTGAATACCACACCAGATAGTGTTTGTCTATACCATCAAAGCCAGGATTACCTGGGACTTGGGGGAGTACTCTGACCCATCTGTCCACAGAAGGTGTGGAAAGCTGGACACTGACTTAGCCCTGGGCACCCCCAGGCATTGCCTGGCTCGACCACTCATTTCTTTTTCAGTTACACTGAGACTCTTATTAGGAAAAGACAACTTTTATTGACAGACTGGTTGGTGCAAGGTAAAATCCTAGATAACGACTTCTAAAGGGTCTTGCAAAACTCACTGGGAAGTAATTTTCAAACACCCACCAAATGCCAGCCGCCACCTTAGCTATGTTCCTATCATCTCATTTAATTCTCTCTTGCAGGATGTAATATTTTGCTTCTTTGAAGGTGGGGAATGTGAGACCCTGAGGTGAAGTAAGCAATTGCTTGTCACCTTGGGTCACACAGCAAAGTGCTTCAATTCTTGGTTTGGCCTTCCCACAGCCTCTATTCTCTCTATGACACCACACATTGAAAATCTGGTGAAGTGCAGTCCAAAAAATAACAGCTAGTGGAAAATGAGCTGCCAAAGTGGTATCCATAGGGCACCATTGGTCAGAACCTCCCAGGAAATGATTTGTGAATTACATTAATGCCCACACCTCCACTGCCTGGTACACACTGTGACCAGGGGTCAGTAACCTGAGACACAAAGGCAAGGAGACAAGGGCAGAGCATGCAGGACTGCAACTGGTGGCCTGGAAGCCAGGGATGCATCTGAGCCAGGGCAAGTCTCCACTGTGAGCTGGGGAGAGGCTGAGGCAACTGCTGGTCTTATCTCTAGGGCTCAGCAGCTCAGAAGGCTGTGACTCACAAAAGAGTCCAGAATGCCCGAATGGAAGGCAGCACAGGCTGATGTCAGCATGTCATGTACCCAGGCCAGCAGAGCTTCAGCCAGGCCTGGGAAGGGTGGGGCTTCCTGCTCTGTCCCCTGGCCAGTCTGGCTGCTTGCAGCTCTATTGAGGCACTATCTACTGTCCCCCCAG
Organism: Glaucomys volans; assembly: GCA_020662805.1. Taxonomy (NCBI): domain Eukaryota; kingdom Metazoa; phylum Chordata; class Mammalia; order Rodentia; family Sciuridae; genus Glaucomys; species Glaucomys volans. The sequence continues at coordinate 182,274 of JAJEJO010051734.1, forward strand.
GAGGCCACATTCAAGGTGACCTTAGCGATCTGAGGAGAAACTGTTCTTCCTGTCTCCAGCTGGTGGAGGTGGCTGGGCTGAGAATGGTTTTGGCTCCTGCACAGTCATGGACTTGTGATGGGACAGGGTCCCTGGGAATGTCCTCAGAGGATCATGCCATTATCACTGTCTTGTGACCATCCACAAATAATAGAGCCACCGACACATCACAGGAGATGCTCAGTTAACAGAAACAGCTCTGAAGTGGATGTCCTGGCTCCCGAGAAACTGAGAATGCACAGAGATCAAGCAACATGGCTGAGCCTCAGAGCTGAGTGTGCAGCTGACTCTGGCCTCCCTGTGCAGAACCTGGACCCTGACCCCTCCCAGACAGGGCAGAGCAATAGCATGGGCTTCACTTCCTCCCCATGTTGGCACAAGATCCAAGTATGGAGATGAGAAGTCAGTTCTGCCTGTCTTGAGACCTGTCTACCTGGCTTTGTCCTTCTGTCCTGGCATTCACCTTGACACAGAACTGCTTGCCCCGCAGGAGGTCCAGCCACTCCCAGCTGGCTCACCCTGTCCTGTGGGTGGGGCCTGTTCTTCAGTGTCCTGTCTGTCTAAAACCCACATACAGCATGTGGCACATGGTACAACTGTCCCTTAGTATCCACAGTGCATTTTCCTTGCAGGATAAGTAATACATAATGTCTATTTTTAAAGTAAAGTTAGGAACAAAGAAAAAAATAATATTGCCCATTACACCTGAGAAATAATTAAGGCTGACTTTGGCTTTATTCTCTGGTGTTATTTTTTGTAAGTATTTTCATATAGATGAATAAATGTGCTCACATTTTGTTTTAAAAGTTTCAAGCCATCTACATAGTGAACCTTTGCCTATAATATGAGGTAACTTTCAAAACCAAGATTTTAAAGGTCTGTCTATAATTCATCATTATCAGTAATCTCCTGGGTTACTTTATGTTTAGTCTGCTTTTCCTTTTTCACTATTATGGAAAATTATTTCGTGAACATTCTTGTAATAAAGTTTACATCCACATTTGAATATTTTCAAATGACAAATTGCCAGGTGTAGAAATCTAATCTTAAAAACATTTTAAAAGGTACAGTTTAAAAACCTTTCAAAATTATAAAAGTGATATACTCATTGCAAAAAATGTAGAAAATATGGAAAAAGTCAAAAGAGTCGTGATTACACCTGGAGACCCCACTTCTGAAACACCCACTGAGGATGTCTCGCTTTCTGCCAGTGCTGTCTGTGCATTAGAAAGTATTACCCACCGCGGCCTGTAATTTGTGTTCAGTAGTTGTCATTGAGCAGTTCTTGGCAGGACAATTCATGTTTGCTCAATATTTCCCTCATTTTTCGTGTATCCCTATTCTCAACCTCAAGGATTCTCGCAGAGGGTAAAAGAGCCACTTAAATGCTCTGGGTATTTAAAACAGACAACCCGCGGCAGCGGGGAGAATGTATGAGCAGCCTGGAGGCCCGGCCCAGCCCGGCCCCTCCCCCTCCCCCTCCTCCCACTCTGCCCCAGGCCCCTGGTTTAGCTGCCTCCCTGGGTTAGCCTCCACCCGCACCCCCACTGCCCAGGCCCCTGCACCCCAGGCACTCCCGGTTCTGCTCTGGGGAGATAGGGGTTCTGTGGCTTCCCTTTGCCATGAGTTTACCACCGAAACCAGCTCTGAAATCCGGCTCAGCGGCTGCAGCAGGAATTGGACCCAGTATCAGAAGTCCATGGCAGCAGTAGCAATAGCAGCTGTACCATCTCCTCTCTGGAACATCAGGGCCCTCCAGACCCAGGCGCCCCAACAGATTCCTAGAGGACCTGTGCAACAGCCTCATGAGGACCAAATCTTCACTCCTACTGTCTCAGCAGTCTACAGCATGGTGACACAAGTAGTCAGGTAGCCGGGACCCCCCAACCCCTGCCCCTTACTCAGCACATGAACTAAACAAGAGGCATCCAAATCTGGCCTCAATGTCCCCAGAAATGAAGCGTCCCCTGGACTCTCTCAAACCCCTTATTCCTCTGGGCAGAATGCAGGTCCAACCACGTTGCTACACCCTCAGGCCCCTCAGACAATGAATTCACAACTTGAAAAATGTTCTCCGTTTTGCCAAGAGACCCCCACCATCCCAAACAGGAGCCCTTCCATTCGTCCTGGCGCACAGATGCCCACTGCAGTGTACCAGACCAATCAGCACATCATGATGGCTAACCATCTGCCTGTGCCATACCCAGTACCCCAGGGTCCTCAGTATTGATACCACAGTGCCCTCCTTATGTAGGACCTCCACAACAATACCCAGTTCAGCCACCGGACCAGGTCCTTTTTATCCTGGACCAGGACCTGGGGACTTTCCTAATATTTATGGAAGGCCATTTTACCCAAGTCAGCCAGTGTATCAGTCAGTACCTATCATAGTGCCTACACAACAACAGCCCCTCCAGCCAGAGAGAAAAAGACTGTAAGAATTGGAGATCCAAACCAGGGAGGCAAAGACATAACAGAGGAGATTATGCCTGGAGGTGGAAGCAGAATTCCCACTCCACCTATAGGGAGACCCACATCCATACTCACTCCTCCTTAGCAGCTGCCCAGCCAAGTCCCTGAGCACAGGCCTGTGGTTTATGGGACTGTGGACAAGACTCACCTTGCTGCCAGCACTCCTGTCACTGCAGCTAGTGACCAGAAGCAAGAAGAGAAGCCAAAACCAGATCCAGTGTTAAAGACTCCTTCCCAGGTCCTTAGACTAGTCCTTGGTGGGGAGAAGAAAGAACAAGCTGGCCAGACAGCTGAGACTACCACCATAGGATCCATACCAGAGCATCCTCTACCTCCATTACCACCACCGTTTCTTCAGTTGCTGGAAGAAGAGTTGCTTCTTCCACTTCTGCTGCTCTTAGTAGCCAGCCAATATTCACCACTGCTTTAGATGACAGATGTGAACTCTCCTCCTCAAAAGAAGATACAGTTCTCACTCCCAGCCCTACATCCTACACAGAAGCATCAGCCCCTTCACCAACAGATGAAATTGATGATAATATATGCAAGAAGCACTGTAGTATAGCATCTAATGATATTCCACTGATTTCTAGTGCTAACCTAACTAATGAAATGAATGGAATTGGTGAAAAATGACCAGCCACAGAGGGCAATGTGGAAATAGTAAAACAGGAAATAATGCCATTGACTCTTGAATTGGAGATTCTGGAAAATCTCCCAGGAGAAATGAAAGTGGAGTGCATCCCAGCTCCCATCACCCCCTCCACAGTTCCTTCCTTTCCTCCAGCTCCTCCAACTCCTCCAGCTTCTCCCCTCCCCCTCCAGTCATGGTTCCTGCTGCTCCCACTGCAGTCCAGAGTCACAGAAGAGGAAGAAAGTGTAAGAACTTGCCTTAGTGAAGATTCAAAAGAAATTCAAAACAAAGTAAAAGCAGATGGGCAAACAGAAGAGATTACAGACTCTCAGAACTTAAATTCAAGAGTCTTACCCCATAAATATAAAATGAATGCTGACATTCTTCAGTGGTCTGGATTCTTCAGTGGTGTGTCTCTGTTTTAGTACAACCTACAAAAGATTTGCTTCCATTGTCTAAAAATGCAAATAAGAATTTCCAAATATACTAAATGCCTTTGAGACTTTTATGATTTTGTGACAGAAGGTAACAATGCAAATTAAAATTACCTTCCATCTTTAAATATATCCACCTGAGGTGATCATATGCTAAATAACTACAATATTGTTTGTACTTGCTTATTGTAGTTTGTTTGAGAAATTTATAAATGATAACCAAAGCTCAGTTTGGACATCAGAAAAAAAAAATGAACAACCCCCTCCCACTGGACCCTTTTCAGGAGATTCAGCAAAGCACTGGGAATGCTAAGGAGGCAGGGAAGACAGAGCAGGGCTCCAGCTCTCCCACTCCTGAACTGAACAATCTGAACACTGCTCAGTCTGAAGGGTCAGGCTCAGGTAGAAGTGAGGAGGGCCCCATCCTGCTGGGGTGGGGGATAGGAGGGCCCATCTGGCACAGTGGCAATTCCTGGGGAGATGATGGTACTTCAGGGAGTTTCTTTCCTCCCAGGGCACTTAGGGAGGCTGAAGGATGGTAAGAATCTTCCCTGCTTCCTCTGGGCCTTCTGAGCCCCAAAAGTGGCATTGAGGCTGGCCGAGAAAGAACCAAGCAAGCTGGGATCCTGAGAACCCTGGAGGGAAACATTTTTTCAAGAAGCAGTTCATGGTACTGTGTGTGGGAAATTCAGGGATGAATAAGATGGACGAGGTTCCTTTACACATCAAGCTTACAATCAAGTGCTCAGACAGATTTTCATCTGCCAAGAATGAAAATCAGATGAAGTGACAGGCATGGCCTTGGCAGAAATGACTCTCATGCTCAAGTGCCAGTCAAAGGATGACCCTGAGGCAGGTCATCCCAGGCGGAGGAACACCTAGAACCAAGGCTTACAATGGCCAAACTTGGATGTGCCCAAGCTTGAGGGATGAAAAGAAGGCCACCCATGGAGAGGGCAGTGAGAGGAGAGGTTAAGAGGTGACAAGGCCAGAGCCAGGATAAACTGGGGATAAGAGACTTGATGTCATCCCATTGGTATGGGAAACCATGGGAGGGACTATCACAGAAATGGGGCATAACCAGTCTTACTCTTTGAAAATGCTGTATGCTCTCTGAAGGCTTTGCAGGGGTTGAAGGAGAGTAAATGGAGCAAGGAGGCCAGTGGTCAAGGGTGAGATGAAAATATCAGGTCAGGTGGGGATGTGGGGCCTGAAAAGCTTTGTGGTGGGTTTTGGGGGCTGGCCCTGGATGATCCTGGATGTAATTTGGGAGGGTGAAGAAGAGACAGGAATCAAGGAATATGGCTTGGGTATAGATTTAAGCAACTGTGTGGGTGGGCATGTAATTTACTGAGCCAAGAATAGCTGAGGGAGAAATTGATAATGTCTGGGATGAAACTTCCTACTAATCCTGGGAGATGGAGACTGGATTTGGATTTAATCTCACTTAAGGATATAGGAAATGGACATCTCTAACCTCCCTTCCCCCCACAGTTTATGGATAAGTTCTTACCATGGTCTGGATAAGTGTCCTCAAAAGCCCATGTGCTGAAGACTTTGTCCCCAGCCCATGGTGCCACTGGGAGGTGGTAGAACCTTTAAAAGGTAGGGGATAGTGGGAGATATTCTGGTCATCAGGATGCTCTTAAAGGGTATATTGAGGTCCCAGGCCCTTATTCCTCTCTTTCTTTTCCAGAACACAAGAGAAACAGTTGTACCACATGATCCCATAGGCCCAAAAGCAATGAGTGAATCAGTCATAGATTGAAACTCTGAAACTGTGAGTCAAAATAAACTTTCCTCTTTGTAAGCTGATTGTCTCAGATGTTTGTTACAGTGATAGAAAGCTGACTAAGGCAGTACACTTCTCTGCAATATAACAGGATCATGTAATTACCATTATTATTTAATATACCCCAAAATCACTAGAATTTAATCATGTACATTTTGAAATGAAATAAGGTATCAAATATTTGGCCACTGAACATTTGATTACTAAACATTTTGGTTATCCTAAATTTTTCATAATTGACAACCATAGAATTGAACATATTTGCCTTAGTTTCCTGTTGTTATCATAGGATATAATTTTGGCAGTGGAATGATTGAATTTAAAGTTAAGAACATTCATATCAACATACATTAGAGAAATGATAGCCTCTTCAACAAATGCTTCTGGAAAAACTGGGAATCCATATGTAGCAGAAAGAAATTTAAACCCTATCTCTCACCCTGTATAAAACTCAACTCGAGTGGATCAAGGACCTAGTCATTACACCAGAGACCCTGCACCTACTGGAAGAGAATGTAGACTCAACTCTCCATCATGTCTGCTTAGGAATTGACGTTCTCGACAAGATTCCTAAAGCAGAAGAAATAAAATTGAGAATCAATGAATGGGATGGATTCAAACTAAAAAGCTTCTTCTTAGCAAAGGAAACAATCAATCACATGAAGAGACAGCCTGCAGAATGAGATAAAATCTTTACTGCATGCACATCAGATAGAGCACTAATCTCCAGGATATATAAAGAACTCAAAAACCTTAACACCAAAAAACCCAAATAACCCACTAAAGAACTGAACAGACACTTCACAGAAGAAGAAATACAATTGATCAACAATCATATGAAAAAATGTTCATCATCTCTAGCGATTAGAGAAATGCAAATCAAAACTACTCTAAGATGTCATCTCACTCCAGTCAGAATGCAATTATCAATAATGCAAGCAATAAGCATTGGCAAGGATGTCACGAAAAAGGTACATTCATACATTGTTGATGGGACTGCAGATTGGTGCATCCACTCTAGAAAGCGATATGGAGATTCCTTAGAAAACATGGAATGGAACCACCTTTTGACCCAGGCATCCCATTCCTCAGTTTACACACAAAGCACTTAAAATTGCCTACTACTGTGACATAGTCACATCAATATTTATAGAAGCTCAATTGACAATAGCTAAACTATGGAACCAACCTAGATGTCTTCCAACAGATGAATGAATTTAAAAAAATGTGATACATACTGGTAAGTCATTAAGGGGTTATCTTTTGAAAATCAAGAAATCTTGAGATTAAAAACTCACCATGTTCGAGCTTCATCATCTCCCATTTTACCTTCTTCTACATTCATTCCTTCTTCTCTATCCTCAGTGTGCTAAATTAAAAAAAAATGGACAGATTGTCATGAAGTAGTTATCAGGCAGAAGATAAATGTAGAATCATAGATCATGCACATACTGACAGACAACCATTCTTAGAGAATTCTGGTTAAAGTAACATCCAGACATACAATCTTAAAGACAAGGGAATTCTATGACAGGAATCCAAAACCTAAAGAGCACTGTGATAATGACATTACATAGGCATGAAGACATAGTGAAAAGATTTAAGCCAGTTTTTTTTTTTTTCTCAGAACAGGTGAACAAATTCTCTGGAAAAAAAATGGTTTATGGCTAAACATTTTGGAAATAAATGCAATGACAAAAACAATTCAATGGTGAAATGGGCAAGTTGCATGAAGAAGAAATTCTTAGAAGAAAAATAAATTCCAATCAATATATAGTAACTTAAACTCTAATAATAACCAAATAAATGTAAACTAATACAAAGAAACCTTTTTTCAGATATTTATATGGAGTAAGGGAAAGATTTTGAAAATTGAAAATTTCCAGTGTTGCTGTGGTTAGGGAAATGGGAAGGCATTCTCCACCTGCCACAGATTGCAGTATAAAATTGGTATAATCTTTTTGAGAAGTAACTGGGTAATAGATATAAAAATTTGAAATGTGTGTGTGTGTATATACATATATATGTATATATATATACATATATATACTATTATATATGTGTGTATATTTTAAGGTTGTAGATGGACATAACTTTGTTTAATGTGGTGCTGTGGATCAAACCTGGTGCCTCACATGTGCTAGGCAAGTGCTCTATCACTGAGCCACAACCTCAGCCCTGAAATATGTATATATTTTGACCCAGCAATTTTACTTACCTAGAGACACCTGCATATGTTAGCAATGATATATGTAATACTATTCACTGTAGTGCTGTTTCTCTCTCTTCTGTTTCATTTCCTTTCACCTTTAGGAGCTGCCACTTCAAAACCAGTTCCAGAACCTGAGAAATAGACCACATGGAGTTACAGTCAGCACCTTGCTGTTCATTTTTATATTTCTTGGAGTTGTGTTTGTGATGAAGAAAAGGTGAGTCCCCCGTTGTTGTCAAAAATATAGTTATCTCCCATTGTTTGCCAGGTTGCTTCTTGTGTGAAAATACTTGGTTACTGAGTTGGCATTGATGATCAAGACACATCTGTGACTCTGTGATTGCTAACATTTTTCATCATGTAGCATTCAAGGTTCTGGGACAGAAATTTAGAGTAAATGGCTGTGGCTTTGTGTGAATATACAAAACATATCATGCCAAAATAGTACAATTAGGTGACTTATAATGCATAAAACCCTGAAAATCTTTAAAGATATTACCTGCTAGGGAATCAGTAGTAATTGTTCCTAACATGCTAGTGTATTTAGGGTTCCCAAGGCTATGAGAAAGCAGTTTTCTTCATCATTATCTAAGGAAGATGAGCCCATGTTCTGTGCAGGTCCCATGCCAGGGTGTTTGCTCCAAAGAAAAGCAGCAGAGCATCAACAGGACAAGTTATAGTGCTAGGTAAATGTCATTACATTTCAGGATGACTTACCTATTAGTATTGGTATAATGGTTTACAAGTAAAATAAAATACAGTAACAATCTTCTATACTATTTTTCAACTTTTTAGAACCATTATTATTATTATTATTATTATTATTATTATTATTATTACAGAATTCAATCCAGAGAAAACTAGAAAACTTTCTGCAAAGAAGTTATTTACTGGGCTGGGGATATAGCTAAGTTGGTAGAGTGCTTGCCTCCCAAGCACAAGGCCCTGGGTTCAATCCCCAGCACCGCCAAAAAAAAAAAAAAAAAAATAAAAAAAGAAGTTATTTACTGTGTAAAAACTTACCCGATTTCTCAGATAGAGGAAAAAGCCTGATCAAAAGAGCTGAACTTGTCCACAGAAGACTGTACTCTGAGATTTATATTATCTTCTTAGAAGATATAACAATGTTAAACAGAATGTGTCTTACAACAATATCTAATTGTTTTAGCCAGTTTTTTATGAATGTTTTCCTAAAGAAATGGTTCTCAAAATGGGAGAAGAAACCATTGTCCCAAATCAGCAACAAAACAAACTCAGCATAAGATAACTTTATTATGTTTTTCTGACTTTCATAATTCGTACCTAGGAAAGAGCTTAAAGTTAATGATCTGTTTTAATAAATCAGACTGTTTCCTAAATATGAAAATATTAATGTCTATCTTTAAAATGTTATCACTGAAGGGGAACTGGGGAAGAAAACTGACCAAATTATGAATATACAAGAGCAAATCCCACTATTATGTATAATTACAATGCAACAATTAAAAAAATAACAAAACAGCAGGTACAACAAAAGGAACCAGTCTTATCACTGGTATGTAATTCAATCACCCATTTTTGTGGCCACAGTTACATTTTTAAAAATAATCATTTTTTCACTGAATTACTTACCATTGCACATCCACAATAATTCTTTCCAGCAGAATAGAATGTACTCTGGAATTAAGACAGAAATTATTAGTATTCTTGAGAGGCTGTCACATCCCCTTCAATAATAAGTCACAGGAAGTAAAATATTAAAGAACACTAATGTGCACTGAGACTCTACCGAGCTTTCACTTTTGTCAATCTAATAACATTTGCAAAGAAACAAAAATATTTTCAGGAATATAACATAACACAACACTGAGTATCTGCTGAAAACATCTGGAAGTATGTATCTTCAAGTTACTTTTTACTACTCACTCAACTTTTACACTCAAAATTTTCTCCACATTGTTCTTAATTGGCTATCCCAGGAGAGCACAGTATTTAATTCTTTCATAGGGACAAACTTTTTGGCAATCAGCAATATTAGAAATACAAGCCAAAAAAACAAAACTATTCTCAGAACTCAGGCTTTATTCAGAAATAATATTAGCAGGAAAAGAAACTAAACTTACTGATTTCCATGCAGTGATGTATTTCCCACAACTGAATATTGTGTCTCACTGATGCAAAGGAAGACAATCCAAAATATCTCCCAACAATACAAAGGGTAGATGCAGTACAAATATCTTCAAGTGAAGCACAAACCAATTTAAAAGTTTAAAAAACTTTAGAGTAAAATAGGCTGTGAAAAATAATTCTGAAATATATCTTAAAAGGTACACTTTGTCACTCACATCAAAGTTTTATAGGGACAAGAAACAGAAGCAACCTAAATTCCAAAACAGAGAAGTAATTTTTGATATGTGCACTCAATAATAAAGGTGATACAGGTTTTTTTTTAAACAACTGTATGTCAGGTACACTAAGAACTTTAAATATACTAACACATTTAATTCTTACAACCCTCTAAGACAAATCACATTATCTTCATTTTATAGAATGGGAAAACCAAGACACAAAAAAGTCAAATAACTTATTCAGGATCACAGAGCCAATAAATGGCAGAGCTGGGATACACACCCAGACAATCTGGCTCCACAGTCTGTTCTCTTCACCACTAAGCTACGTGAGAAACTATAATGCAATTAAAAACAATGGTTATGATGACTATAATAACTTGGAAAAATGCTTATGATATAATGTTAAGTGAAAAAGGTAGGATTTGAAACTGTATGTGTATCACAAATAAATGTCTTTAAAAGATGAGGAAACCTATATCCACATGCCAAAATGAATGGTAGTTTTTTATAAGTAGAAGAATTAGGACTAGGATTTTCCCTTTTTCTCATTTCTGAATATTTTGTAATGTTGCTAAATTATTGTTGATTTTAAAAGATTAACTTCAAAAATATGACCAGATTTGATTTGTAATCTAACATTTAAAACAATATTGTTTTAGGAAAAGAATGATTTTTTTCTTTTTTTGGTACTGGGGATTGAACCCAGGGACACTGGAGGGAGCCAGTGAGTGGCAGAAGGACAGAAGGACAGAGGGAAGGAGAGTGGCCCCAGGATGGACCAGGGTCTCACTGAGTTGCTTAGGGCATTGCTAAGTTGCTGAGGCTGGCTTCGAACTCATGATCCTCCTGCCTCAGCCTCCCAGGTGCTGGGATTACAGGCGTGCGCCACCGCGCCCGGCTAGGAAAAGAATGATTTTTAAAAGTTAGTGTCTCCGTAGAAAATGTTACTAAAGATGATATTAAAGATTTTTCTTAAAAGATCACTCAGACTAGCTAAAGATACTTTCATATTCCTACTTATTCTTTTTTCTACTTTAAGGTAATGGTATTAACACTGTTTTTTTAAAGTGTACATTTACACATGGAAAAGGGGAAAAAAAATTTATGGGCACAGTAAGCCCCAAACACTGAATTCATAGAATATATCCAGAAAAAGGAAGTACTATTTCAAGCTTTACCCTGCACTGGTAAGGCACCAGGAATGCAGTATGAGAATACTGCCTAGACTCAGTGGGTGGCTTAAGGCAGCATATTTTAACTCGTGACAAGGGTTTAAATAATAGGAATTGTCTAACAGGACACCATCCGTGGGTGTGATCTAGGAAAGGCTAGACAACCACCCATCAGGGAAGTTATAACAGGGAGGCAGGCTGGGCCAGAGATAAGAGATTAGATTAGATGACATTAAAGTCCTTAAGGAAACTTAGATTCTGTGATACTCCATATCCTGTAGATTCAAGAGGCATATTCTCTTCCCTTTGTTACAGTGTAGTCTCTAACACACACAGTAATTATAGAACTTAGGAAAATTATCTGTATTCTACTGTCAAAAAATATGAGTCAACAGAATTAAGCAAGGGCCTGGGAATTTCATTTAAATTAGAGAATGGTTCATGGTGAGTCTGGTGAGCTGGCAGGCACAGGAACCACTGGGTTATATGATCTCAGAACTTTCATAGCCTGTATCCCAGCTTCACACCAATCTCTGATCATCTTAACGCTGGTCACAGACACCCCTCTCTAGTTTCTAAATGTTCATATTTCCATAGTTTGGTCTGGAAACTAGCAAGGCTTCCATCTGAATCTGAGTGGGGAAACTGGAGCTGCTCATGGGGGACAGTTCTGAAATCTAGGTGGACTCCTGTTGTCCCTAGTGCTTTGTATGCAAATAAATAAGCAAAAGTCTTAGGACAGAATGAGGAGGACCCAGGACCAGGATGGTGAAGGAGCTGAACAACCCAGAACAGGGGGTGCCCTTTGTGCATGTCAGTCCTGAAATTCTCTAATGGATCTACAGATGGAGAGGTTGGGAGCTGATGGAGGGAGCCAGTGAGTGGCAGAAGGACAGAAGGACAGAGGGAAGGAGAGTGGCCCCAGGATGGACCAGCTGCAGAAAACCCAGGCACTGGGCTACACTGTCATGTTCTTTAGCCTTCAATTCACTCCATGAGACCCGGAGACACTGGAGGTGCAATGTGAATGTGGAAAAAGACAAGCCTGAGATTTCTGCATTAATTTTAAAGCTTTTGCTACATACATAAAAGTGGCCCTAAATTTTTGATCTCATTATTGCTACTGTTGCTGCTGGTGATAATCTATAATAAACATTATAAAGTCAGTTATTCAACAGTCAGAGAATTCGACATCCCTTCAGTGGTTACTGAGTAAGTTTTTATTACAAAACTTTATGTGATTTTTCAATGCGATACTGCCATAACACTTATGTCCATAATTTCACATTTAGTATCTTTTCATTTTTGCAGAAGTGAAATGTAAAAGGTAAGATCTGCCACTGTGTTTTACGGATGGAAGCTATAATGGTGACACTGAAAATGTGGCTTCTGCATTAATAATCCTTAACATCACTTACTTGATAGCTGCGTTTTCTTTCCCCTGAAGTTACTTATGTTAGAATTGTAGAATTTTTATGACTAATTTTTGGTTTCAGCTGCAGAGAAAGAAAGACAAAATTGAGATGGCCAGGTACTTGTGATGTGATCTGCTCATTTTTCTCAACTGGTAAGAATATCCCAAGAAAATTACCATTTAAAAGAAACTGTCAAAATCAACTAATGAATGAGAAGTAAACACACTGAGAATTGTTCTACAGTCGTGAAAACTTGGGAATATTTTATTTAGCCTAAATTCAAAGTAGAACTGGCAGCCTGTTAAAAGAGCATTTTCTAAGGATAGCTCTCAGGCAAAGCAGTATGGCAGAATTACAGAGTTAGGAAAGTTCCCCAGTACACTGGAATTTTAATTGGTGACAGTAAAAGAAGAGAAAATTGGCACTAGAGGGACAACAAAAGACACCTTTTTAGAAGGGGTGTCAAAAGTGATGACTTAAATAATGACATTAAATCATGGCTCCCATATGACCACAAATCCCTTCTTAGGCTGGTGTAGGTTTTCTTGCTGTACAAAGCACTGTCCTTTACCTGGTTCCCTCTGGTTGGCAGGAACTTGCCATATATCTTCCAGACTGACTTTACTCCTTCATAGTTTTTGTAACTCTTTTTATACTAAAATTAAGCATAGGCTTCCTGCTGTCCCCATGAGCCCCCTTTCCTCTAGATCACATGGTGATGTTTACATTTCATTTACACCATTCTGCAAAATACTCCTTTAAGACTAAAATAAGAAGGATGCCAACATTTCTTGTGCAAATGTTCCTTGCTTTCTCTACATGATTGGTTGTGTAGATTGTTTCTAGGTGTACTTCTAAATCATATGAAACCCTTTTGGGCACTGTTATGTTTGGATATACATCCCCAAAGCTCATGTATGAGACAATGCAAAAGGTTCAGAGGTGAAGTGATTGGGTTGTGAGAGTCTTAATCCAATCAGTGATTTAATTCCCTGATACGGATTAACTGAGAGGTAACTGAGGTGGTAGGGTGTGGCTGGAGGAGGTGGGAATTGGGTGTGGCTCTGGGTATACATTTCTATCTGTTGAGTGGTGACTCTGTCTCTGCTTCCTGATCACCATGATGTGAGCTGCTTCCTTCCGTCACCTTCTCCAACCATGATGTTCTGCCTCATCTCCAGCCCTGAGGAATGGAGTGACTGTCTATGTACTGAGACCTCTGAAAGTGTGAGCCCTCAAATAAAACTTTTCTCCTCTGCAATTGCTCTTGTTGGATCTTTTAGTAACTGCAGCGAGAAAAGCTGACTAAAACAGACACCAAAAGGTTATTTCAAATTTAATTAGGAGAAAATTTGTATAAAACAAACATGAGTGGACAGGCTGCACATAAACACTAAACTAGTCTGGGAAATTCCTGTCTGTAATTTCAGTTAAAATCCTTCAACCATTCTTTTTTCTTTGGGGGGGGGGGGTTAACAATCTGACTTGCACTCTATTCACTTATTCAACTAAAAGTAAATATGTTTAAAAATAAAAAAGGATAAGCAATTCTATGGTATATATTATTTGTCTTAAAGATAAATTTAATCCACAGCCTTGCTTTTAATTCCCATTTTTCAAACTATTATTGTCTAGTATCATAGTTCCAGTATGGGCTAATTCCACCTGTATTCATCATTATTTTCATTTCTCTTTTTCTTTACCCTTTTTTTTCATACCAGGGGTTGAACCCAGGGGTGTTTAAATCACTGAGCCACATTCCCAGTCCCTTTTATTTTTTATTTTGAGATAGTCTTGCTAAGTTGCTTAGGACCTCATTAAGTCACTGAGGCTGGCCCTGAAGTTGTGATCTTCCTGCCTCAGCACCCTGAGCTGCTGGAATTACAGGTGTCAAAGGAAGAAGGGTCAAGGTGTGATCAGGACAAGATACAATGAGACTTTCTGAGGTGCTGACAGTGGTCTAGTTGTGGACTTGAAATGTGTTAAAGATGTTATGCTATATCCAAAGAATAAATACTACAGAGACTGGCTCATGTGGTACCTAGAATGGTCAGATTTATCAAGATAGAAACAGAATGGTAGTTACTAGGGACTGGGTTGGCGGAGGAGTGGGGAGCTGTTTAATGGGTGTAGTTTCAGTTTTGCAAGATGAAAAGAATTCTGGAGATGAGTGGTGGTAATGGCTGCTCACCAGTTTGAATGTATTTAATGCCACTAAACTGCATACTTAAAAAAGTAGTTAGAACAATAAATTTTATGTTATGCTTACCATGAATGAAAGAAAACAAAAGAGCAAATTATCCCTCCCTCTCCTGTATACTAGCTCACCATGTTCCCCTCCAGCCCCAGACACCCTACAAGTAGCACTTTCCAAGATGGGAAGGGCACTCATGGTCTTGGGGTCTTGGAGCCCTTGGCATTCCTTGCCAGGCAGATCCTTGAGATGGCTCATTCCCTTTCCCTGATGAAGGAAGGGCAGTGACAGTGACTCTATGACTTCCACTGAAGGGCAGCAGTCTACACTATTAATGTGAACTCATTAGATATGTTTAAGAATCAGGAAATTGACATTTATAAAGTATTCTTTTTTTAGTGACAAGATAAGTGTATATACTGAGAAGTGGACCAAGAAGACTCAGATAGTGGCATCTGAGAGAGACTGGTTCCAGGACTCTGAGGAAATGAAAATCCATCAATGCTCCAACATAAAGTGGTCCAGTATTTGCATATAATCCATGCACATCCCCCCACATACTTTAAAATCATCCCTAGTACATTGTAAATGCTGTGTAAATAGTTGTTATACTGTTTTGCTTAGGAAATAATGACAAGGAAAAATGCAGTGGAATTGCAATGTTTTTCCAAATATTTTCAACCTGAGGTTGGTTGAATCCATGGATGTGGAAGCTATGGCTATGTAGGGTCAACTGTATATGCTAGTGGTGAGTGTACACTAACATCTAGGAGGTGTCTGGCTGTAGAGGAGAATGCTGGACATGTATTCTGCACATGGAGAGCTGATTGGTCATTACACATTGTACTTCTTGGCTATCACATGAGAGCACCTATTATGTTAATCCATCTGTCTTCCTATAGGCTGATGTGAAAATCAGGCTTCCTAAATAGGAATACAATAGGAAGGTATCACCATCACCCATAATGAGTCCATCAAAGTAGTAAAAAACAATAGAAGTCAAAGGAATGGCCCTTCTAGCCCCAGAGCCTAGGCTAAACTGCCCCTTGGACAACTAAGAATGACACACAGATGCTGGATTCTCAGGTGTCCTCTTTGACGTCAACTGCTAAGCTGGCTATAAAAACAATAGGTATATGGACTGGGGGTGTGCCTCAGTGGTAGAGCACTTGCCTAGCATTTCCACCCCAGCACTGGAAAACAAAGCAACATAATAAAACAATAGAAGCCAGGCATGGTGGCACAAAGCCATAATCTTAGCTACTCAGCAGGCTGAGGGAGGATAATCACAAGTTTGAAGTCAGCCTCAGCAACTTAGGGAGACCCTGGTTCAAAATGAAAATTTAAGAGGGCTAGGGATAAAGCTCAGTGGTAAAGTGTGTGCTTAGCATGTGCAAGGTCCTGGGTTCAAACCCCAGTATCACAAAACAACAAAGACAATAGATATAGAATGTTGGGATACAAAAAATTGGTGTGTGGCTTCCTATCACCATATTTTCTTGGGATCTCATTTACCTTGAATTAGATGCAAATTAAGAAGAGAAATATATTTCAATCATTCTTTTAGGAAAACTCAGTTATTCTCATGGAACATTCTTGAGGTTAAGTTGTATCAAATTTCTATGATGAAACACCTAAAGGACATTTCCAGCCTGTGGCAAATATGAGAGTAACTCAGGCAAAGGGCCCAAAGAAATGCCAAGTGTCCACTGGCAGAGCCCCTGCTCT
>JAJEJO010051738.1:0-21176 GCA_020662805.1 Glaucomys volans
TTTTTTTGGTGGTGCTGGGCATTGAACCAGGGCTTTGTGCTTGCAAGGCAGGCACCCTACCAAATGAGCTATATTCCCAGCCTCTTGATGCATTTAGAATTGAGTTTTGTACAGGGTGAGAGATATGAGTTTATTTTCATTTTGCTGCATATGGATATCCATTTTTCCCAGCACCCTTTGTTGAAGAGGCTATCTTTTCTCCATTGTATGTTTTTTTCTCCTTTGTCAAGTATGAGATACCTGTATTTCTGTGGGTTTGTCTCTGTGTCCTCTATTCTTTACCATTGATCTACCTGTCTATTTTGGTGCCAATACCATGCTGCTTTTGTTACTATTGCTCTGTAGTATTGTTGAAGGTCTGGTATTGTGATACCCCCTGCTTCGCTCTTCTTGGTAAGAATTGTTTTGGGTATTCTGGGTCTCTTATTCCTCCAAATGAATTTCATGATTGCTCTAATTCTATGAGGTCCTTCATTGGGATTTTAACTGGAATTGCATTGAATTTTTTAGTGCTTTTGGTATTATGGCCATTTTGACTATGTTAATTCTGCCTATTCCAGAACATGGGAGATCTTTCCATCTTCTCAGACTTTCTTTAATTTCCTTCTTCATTGTTCTGCAGTTCTCATTGTAGAGATCTTTCACCTCTTTTGTTAAATTGATTCCCAAGTATTTTAGTTTTTTAGAGGCTATTGTGAATAGTATAGTTTTCAATAATTTCTCTCTCAGAGGATGCATGACTTATGAAAAAAATGCATTCGATTTATGAACATTAATTTTATATCCTGCTACTGTACTACATTCGTTTATGAGTTTCAGAAGTTTTCTGGTGAAATTTTTAGGGTCTTCTAAAGAGAGAATCATGTCATCAACAAATAGGTATATTTTGATTACTTCTTTTCCTATTCGTACTCCTCTAATTTCTTTGGTCTAATTGCTCTGGCAAGAGTTTCAAAGACAATGTTGAACAGAAGTGGAGAAAGAGGGCATACCGGTCTTGTGCCAGTTCTCAGGGGAAATGTTTTCAATTTTTCTTCATTTAGAATGATGTTAGTTGTGGGCTTAGCATAGATATCCTTTACAATGTTAAGGAACATTCCTACTAGCCCTCTTTTTTCTAGTGTTTTGAGCATGAAGGGGTGGTGTACTTTATCAAATGCGGTCTCTGCATCTATTGAAATAATCATGTGTTTCTTGACTTTAATTCTGTTGATGTGCTGATTACATTTATTGATTTTTCATATTGATCCAACCTTGCATCCCTGGGATGAAAGCCAGTTGATCATGGTGCATCACAATTTTAATATGCTTTTTATGCGATTAGCTAAAATTTTGTCAAGAATTTTTGCATCTATGTTCATTAGGGATCTTGGTCTGAAATTTTCATTCCTCAATGTGTCCTTCTCATATTGGTATCAGGGTGATATTTGCTTCATAGAATGAATTTGGAAGGTTTGCCTCCACCTCTATTTCATGAAATACTTTGAGGAGTATTGGAATGACCTCTTCTTTGAAGGTCCTGTAGAACTTGGCTGTGAACCCATCTGGTCCTGGACTTTTCTTTGTTGATAGACTATTAATGACTTCTTCTATTTCTTGCTGGAAAGTTTCTTGCTGGAAACTTAAACTATTTGAATTGTGCATGTCCTCCAGATTCAGTTTGAGTGACTCATATGCCTCTAAGAACCTGTTGATGTCTTCCAGGTTTTCTATTTTTTTGGAGTATAGATTTTCAAAATAGCTTCTAATTTTGTTTTGTATTTCAATTGTGTCTATTGTAATATTTCCATTTCCATCACGAATTTTTGTAATTTGGATTTTCTCTCTCCTTCTCTTTTTTAGTGTGGCTAAGGGTTTATGAATTTTGTATATTTTTTCAAAGAACCAAATTTTTGTTTTGTCATTTTTTTTGAATTGTTTCTTTTGTTTCAATTTCATTGATTTCAGGTCTGATTTTAAAAATTTCCTGTCTTTTACTTCTTTTGGTGATGATCTGTTCCTCTTTTTCTAGGACTTTGACCTGTTATGTGAGGTCATTGATTTCTTGACTTTTCATTCTTTTATTGAATGCACTCCATGCAATGAATTTTCCTCTGTGCACTGCTTTCATAGTATCCCAGAGATTCTGATATGTTGAATCTTTGTTCTCACTGACCTCTAAGAATCTATTAATTTCCCCTCTAATGTCTTCTGTTTACCATTCATCATACAATAGCATATTATTTAATCTACAGTTATTAGAGTAGTTTCTGCTTTTAACTTTATCATTGATTTCTAATTTCATTCCATTGTGATGTGATAGAATACAAGATAGTATCTCTATCTTTTTTTATTTGCTATGAGTAGCTTTGTGGCATAACATATGGCCTATTTTAGAAAAGGATCCATCAGCTATTGAGAAGAAAGTGTATTCACTTTTTGATGGATGGAATATTCTATATATGTTAATTCAAAATTAGCGATAGTGTCATTGATTTCTATGGTTTCTTTGTTCAATTTTTGCTTGGACGTCTGTCCAATGGTGAGATAGGAGTGTTAAAGTCCCCCAGTATTATTGTGTTTTGGTCTATTTGGTTCCTGGAATTGAGAAGGATCTGATTTATGTACATGGATGCACCATTGTTTGGTGCATAAATATTTATGATTGTTATGTCTTGGTGATTTATGGTTTCTTTAAGCAGTATGAAATGTCCTTTATCCCTTCAGACTAAATTTGGCTTTAAGTCTGCTTTATCTGAAATGAGGATGGAAAACCCTGCTTCTTTAATCAGTCCATGTGCATGGTATGTTTTTTCCCAACATTTCACCTTAAGTCTGTGGGCATGTTTTTCTATGAGATGTGTCTCTTGAAGGCAGAATATTGTTGGGGCTTTCGTTTTAATCCAATCTGCCAGTCTTTGTATTTTGTTTGATGAGTTTAGGCCATTTACATTTAGGGTTATTATTGAGATATGACTTGCATTCCTGGTCATTTTGAATTATTTTTGGATTTTAATCTTACTTTGTTTTTCTTTAACTGGTTGTTCCTTTAGGGTAGTTCCTCCATTTGCTGACTTACATTCTTGTTTCTCAAATCTTTCTCTTGGAATATTTTGCTGAGGATTTTCTGTTGGGCAGGCTTTCTATTTGTGATTTCTTTTAGTTTGTGTTTATCATGGATTTTACTTCGTCCTCAAATCTGAAGATCAGTTTTGCTGGGTATAAGATTCTTGGTTGGCATCCATTTTCTTCCAATGCTTGGAATATGTTGTTCCAGACCCTTCTTGCTTTTAGGGTCTGGGCTGAGGAATCTTCTGATATTCATATTGGTTTCTCCCTCTATGCAATCTGACGTTTCTCTCTTGCAGCCTTTAAAATACTGTGTTTGTTTGTTAGGTATTTTCATTATAATGTGCCTGGGTGTGGATCAGTTGTGATTTTGTGCATTTCATATCCTATAAGACTCTTGAATATGATTTTCCATTTCAGTCATCAGATTTGGAAATTTTCTGATATTATTTCACTGAACAGATTATTCACTCCTTTGGTTTATGTCTCTGTGCCTTCCTCAATCCCAATAACTCTTAAATTTGATCTTTTCATGAAGTCCCATAACTCTTGGAGGTTCTGTTCATGATTTCTTATCATCCTTTCTTTCTGGTTGAGTTTGTTTTCAAGATTAAATATTTTGTCTTCATTGTCTGAGATTCTGTCTTCCAAGTGATTTAGTCTGTGGGGAAGCTTTCCATTGAGTTCTTAATTTGGTTTATTGTACCCATCATTTCAAGGATTTCTGTTTGCTTGGTTTTTTTTCAGAATCTCTATCTCTTTATTGAAATGATCTTTTACTTCCTGTAATTGTTCTTTTAGCATTGCCTGCACTTGCTCTCTTGACTCCTTGTTTGCTTCTTGCATCATTTTAATTATGTACAACTCTCTTTCTGACAATGCTTCTGCCATGTTGTCACTGGGTACTTTTAAAATAGTATCTGGGTTTGCTTGGGACGATTTCTTCCTATTTTTTCTCATGTTGCTAGTGTAACTTCCCCTCTAGTTATGCAAATCCAGGTATTGCAGTTTCCCCTTAAAGATTTATAGAGTTCCTACCTATTTTCACTACCTCCCCTTGAACTGAGAGATCAATATTGGCAGCAAACCATATAAACAATATGTGTCCTTAACCTAAATAGTCCCTATTAAGATATTAACAGTGTTGTCTTAATAAAGAGATATGAGTTGAGACTATTATCTACAGCATAGCCAGGAAGTTTGCAATAAGGACTGCAAATCCTAATGTTGGACAGGGAGAATGAGGAGGGGTATTGTACAAAACACTAATGAGATAAGAAGTGAGTCTATAGATATACTATGTCTTTTGAATAGTGGAATTGGATTTAAAAGAAATAGGTTGTTAGCATGAGGAGAAAGTGATTCTGAAAGGGACCAGATATTTAAGAGGGAGATAGAGTGATAAGCATAATAATAAGAAGAAGGTAGGTATATAGTCGATATATTAGGAATAATCATTGTACTACAATTAATTTAGAAAACATTCTGTGATAAAAATATACTTTACAGTTCAAAACTCTTATTTTTCAATGACCTGATGTTTGAGAGGTGCTTGATCAAGTGGTGACCCAAGGAGGTTGCTTCTGCCTCCAGGTTGGGAATGATCAATGCCTCTGGGCAGAGTTGGCCTGGTGTTGATAGACAATCAGATGAAGCACAGGTGCTAGACACTGGGTCAGAGTGTGGGCCTCTGCACTAGATCTAGGTGAAGTTGGGGTGCAGAATTGTGCTCAGTGCTGGAGACACTGGGCTTGATAGTCCAGGCAGGCCTGAACTCTGTGCTGCTAGCTCAGGCAGTGGCAGGTGATTGCTCTCTCATGGGGACACTGTAGTGTGGCACTGAAGGACCTAAGATCCCTGCTGGAGCTGGGGATTCCAGCCGCCCCAGGCCAGAACTCTCCAGTAGCCACCACAATATGATGCCTGGAGACAAGATCTCCACTCTGAGGAATCAGGCAGTTGCAGAAGGTCACTCTCTGCCTGGGAAGCTATGCTGTAGCTTGGCACCGACTGGCCTAAGATCCCCGCTGAAGCTGGGGATTCCAGCTGCCATGGGTTGGAGCTCTCCAGGAGCCACCACAAAATGGTGTCGGGAGATCAGTGCTCCAATCTGAGGAATCAGGCAGCCTCAGATGGTCACTCTCTGCCAGGGAAAGAAGAGCCACATGATTATTTCAATAGATGCAGTGAAACCATGTGATAAAATACAGCACCCCTTCATGTTCAAAATGCTAGAAAATATAGGGATAGTATTCCTTAACATTGTAAAGCCTATCGATGCTAAGCCCACAGCTGGTATCATTCTAAATGGAGAGAAATTGAAAGCATTTAGCCATGAGAACTGGAACAAGGGAGGGATGCCCTCTTTCTCCACTTCTGTTCAACATTATTCGTGAAACTCTAGCCAGAGCAATTAGACAGACCAAAGAAATTAGAGTAGTATGAATAGGAAAAGAAGAGCTCAAATTACCATATTTGCTGATGACATGATTCTCTATTTAGAAGATCCTAAAAATTCCACCAGAAAACTTCTGGAACTTGTAAATGTATTCAGTAAAGTAGCACAGGATATAAAATTAATGCTCATAAACATAGTGCAATATTGTTTGTAAGTGATGCATCCTCTGAGAGAGAAATTAGGAAAACTATACCATTCACAATAGCCGCAAGAAAAATAAAATACTTGGGAATCAATATAACAAAAAAGGTGAAAGACCTCTACAATGAGAACTACAGAAATCTAAAAAAAATTAAAGAAAGTCTGAGAAGATCGAAAGATCTCCCATGTTCTTGGATAGGCAGAAATAATATTGTCAAAATGGCCATACTACCAAAAGCGCTATAGAAATTCAATACAATTCCAATTAAAATCCCAATGACAGTTCTCATAGAATTAGAGCAAGCAATCATAAAATTCATTTGGAAGAATAAGAGACCCAGAATAGCTAAAACAGTTCTTAGCCAGAAGAGCAAAGCAGGGGGTATCACAACACCAGACCTTCAAATATACTACAGAGCGATAGTAACAAAACAGCATAATATTGGCACCAAAATAGACAGGTAGATCAATGGTACAGAATAGAGGACACAGAGACAAACTCACATAAATATAGGTATCTCATACTTGACAAAGGAGCCAAAAACATACATTGGAGAAAAGATAGTCTCTTCAACAAATGGTGCTGGGAAAACTGGAAATCCATATGCAGCAAAATGAAACTAAACCCATATCTCTCACCCTGCACAAAACTCAACTCAGAATGGATCAAGGACCTAAAAATCAGACCAGAGACTCTGCACCTAATAGGAATGAAAATAGGTCAAAATCTCCATCGTTTTGGCCTAGGACCAGATTTCCTTAACGTGACTCCCAAAGGGCAAGAAATAAAAGCAGGAATCAATGATTGGGATAGAATCCAGCTAAAAAGCCTTTTATCAGGGTAGGAAACAATCAGGAATGTGAAGAGAGAGCCTTCAGATGGGAGAAAATCTTTGCCACACACACTTCAGATAGAGCACTAATCTCCAGAATCTACAAAGTACTCAAAAATCTTTACACCAAGAACACTAATAACTCAATCAATAAATGGACCAAGGAAATGAATAGAAACTTTTCAGAGGAAGATCTCCAAGCAATCAACAGATTTATGGAAAAATGTTGAAAATCCCTAGTTATATGAGAAATGCAAATCAAAACCACATTAAGATTTCATCTTGCCCCAATTAGAATGTCTTTTATTAAGAATACAGGAATGACAGGTGTTGGCAAGAATATGTGGAAAAGGGTACACTCATACATTGCTGGTGGGATTGCAAGTTGGTGCAGCCACTCTGGAAAGTGGCATGAAGTTTCCTTAGATAATTTGGAATGGATCCACCATTTGACCCAGCTATCCCTCTCCTTTGCCTATACTTAAAGGACTTAAAATGGGATTACTACAGTGATGCAGGCCACATCAATGTTCATAGCTCCTCAATTCACAATAGCTATATTGTGGATCCAACCTAAATGCCCTTCGGTAGATGAATGGATAAAGTGTGGTATATATACACAATGGAATATTACTCAGCCATAAAAAAGAATAAAATTATGGCATTTGCAGGTAAATGGATGATGTTGGAGACTTTTATGCTAAATTAGTTTAGCCAATCACCAAAATCCAATGGCCGAATGGTCTCTCTGGTAAGTGAATGATGATGCATAATGCAGGGGGGAAGGGTGGCAAGAATGGAGGAAGGATAGATAGCATAGAGGGAAGGGGGGTGGGGTCAGAGTAGGGGGGTAATAATAGCAGAATATGTGACAGACATCATTGCCCTGTGTACATGTATGAATGCACAGATCATGTGTCTCTACTTTGTGTACAACCAGAGAAACAATAGCTGTACTCCATTTGTGTTCAATGAATCAAAGTTAATTTTTTTAAAAAAAGTAAATAAGAATTAAGAAAAATGTCAAACCTGAACCAGATCAATCCTCTAGATCATCAATATCCACCAGAAATACAAAGCAAACCACATGTGCAATTTTAGATTTCCTACTAGCCCCATTAAAAAGTAATAGTAAACAAAATCATTTAAAAAAACTTCATATAATATTAGCAAATCGTATTAAAAAACTTATTAAGAAGATTGTATATCATGAGGAACTTGGTTTCCTACCCAGGTGCAAACATGGTTCAACATATGCAAATAAATAAATATAATTCACCATATGAATAGAATTAAGAACAAAATTACAAGACCATCTCAATAGATTCAGGACAAGCCTTGCAAAATTTTAGTGCCATTTCATAATAAAAACTCTGAAGAAATTAAGCTCAATAGAAACTGATCTCAACATCATGAAGGCTACCTAGGACAAACCCAAAGCCAACATCACACCAAGCAGGAGAAAACTGAAAACATTTCCTCTAAATTAGGAAGAAGACAAGGTTGTCTACTCTCTCTGTTCCTTTTTGATGCAGCACATGAAATTTTAGTCACAGCATAGAGGCAAGAAGAGGATACAAAAGGATAAGTAAGAAGGGAAGTAAATCAGTAAGAAGGAAAGAAGTCAAATGATCAGTTTGCAGATCATATGACCCTATATAAGAATGAAAATGCTCCACTAGAAGACATCAGGAACTGACAAGTTGCACAATAAGAATGATACTAGATAAACATACAAAATTCTATATCATTTGTAGATATCAATAATGAGTCCACTGAAAAAGAAAAGAGGGAAAAATACCATACACATTATCCTTAAAAAAAAAAACTCTAAAATATATATCCAACCAAAAAGTTAAAGAGATTTGTAACCATACTTATGGAACACTGATGAGAGAGGAAGACACTACGAGAAGGAATGAACCCCAGCATTTTTGTTAGGCAGAGTCAATATTGTTATAAAGGCCATATTTTCAAAAATGATATTCAGAGCCAGTGTGACCTCCATCAAAATACCAGTGACATTCATTAAAAACTGAAAAAATACATTCCTATCATACGAAAGAATAAAAGACCTAGAAGAGCTACCAGCAACACTGACCAATGAGACCAATGCTGGAGGCATCACAGTGACTGATCTCAACTTATGCTACAGAGCTATAGCAATTAAACCAGCATGGTACTGGCACCAAAACAGACATGAAGACCAAAGGAAAAGAATTGAAGGCAGAGACAAATGCACACGGTTATGATCATTGGATCCTGGACCAAG
This sequence comes from Glaucomys volans, assembly GCA_020662805.1. NCBI lineage: Eukaryota > Metazoa > Chordata > Mammalia > Rodentia > Sciuridae > Glaucomys > Glaucomys volans. The sequence goes on from JAJEJO010051738.1 coordinate 8,753, forward strand.
ATGCCAAAATTCTTCACTGGAGAAAGGACAAGCTTTTTAACAAATGGTGTTTGGAAAACTGGATATCCATATGCAGAAGAGTAAAACTTGCTGCCTATTTCTCACCCTGCATTCACAAAATCCTCTCAAAGTGCACTGAAGACCTAGAAATTAGACAAGAAAGTGTGGAGCTGCTACATTAGAAAAATAACATCAACTCCAACAGACTGGCATGGGTAAGAACTTCCTCAGTAAGACTGCTAAAACTCAAGAAATAAAACCGAGAATCAATAAGTGGGATGACTTTGAATTAAAAATTTTCTGCACAGCAAAAAAAAAAAAAGAATAATTAAGACTGTGAAAAGAGCCTACAGAGTTGGAGAAAAAATATTCCAGGTACTCTTATAGCAGAGGATTTATATACAGAATATATGAAGAACTAAAAAACCTTAATGAAACCCCCTCCCATACCCAGTAAATAAATGGGCAAATGAATGAAAAATGCGTTGCATAAAAAAAAAGAAATATAAATTGTCAACAAATATGTGAAAAAAATGTTCAACATATTTAGCACTCAGGGAAATTCAAGTCAAACTCCATTGAGCTTTCATTTCTATTACAGTGTCAATCATATTAATAAAAATAATAATCAATGCTGGCAAAGATGCAGATAAAAGAAAATATTATACGCTCATTGCTGGATTGTCAATTAGTATGATCACTGTGGAAAACACCATAGTTGTTCCTCAAAAGACTAGAAATGGAATTACAATGTAACCCCACTACATCCCTACTGGTACTTATCCAATACAACTTAAGTCAGCATATTATACAAATACATGCATGACCATTTTAATAGCACTGTTATTGACAATAGCCTAGTAATGGAAGAAGTCTAAGCGCTCATCAAAAAGTGAACAATGTAACATATGTACACAATGAATTTCTATATAGCCAGAAAGAAGGACAAAATTTTGCCATTTGCAGGAAAATGGATGAAAGTGGAGAATATCATGTTAAGTGAAAAAGCCAGACTCAGAAAGGCAAGAGTCAAATGTTGGCTCTCATTGATGGAAGATAGGGAGGGAAAAAAAGAAAAACAATGAAAGGATCTCACGAAAATAGAAGGGACAAAAGTAGAGTAGAAACTGATTGGTGGAGGAAGGAGAGAGATGAACAGTACTGGGAAATTAAATTGACCAAATTGTGTTATGAGCACATAACATATGTCACAATGAATAACAATAATGCACCAATTAACTTTTTCAAATGGAAACCAAAAGGTAAAGACCAATGAGATGTGGCTTTCATGTAAGTATTATTGGTCAAAACATAATCATGGCTACAAGTACCTGCAAAACAGGATGAGAAATGTAGCTTTTAAAGTTATCCAAAAGAGAGAAAGGAGTTTTATTCATAGTAACTGATATTATTTCCTCATGCTTATGTCTAAACAAACAATAGTTTAACTTACTCACTCACAGGTATCTGTTTGAAGTGCCAATACTGGGGCAGGCATGGAGCTACCACCATGTATTCCACATGTTAAGTGAAAAAAAATGCCTGTCCTTCACTGGCTTAGGGAATACTCACTGTGCACCAAGTACCTACGACCTAGGTATTCAGCCCCATCTTTCAGATGAGGAAACAGAATCTCTGGGAGGTTAAAAACCTAGTCAAGACTCTATACATGTAAAAGTAGCCAGAATTCACATGCATGCTGATCCACCCCAGAGCTTGGTCCATTAACATTTATTCTAGACTAGACACTACATCTGAGAACCTCCATGAAAAGTTTTATAAATCTCAAGACTGAGTCCTAATCTTTAGAGGTTCTTGTTCAACTGGTTGGAGCTACAGCACAGGTATTAGTGTACCTCTCCCTAATCCTCAAAATTAGGGATGGAGTCATTTTTCTATTAAACATTAGGGAAAGGTAAATAGAGATTGGATTCATCTGCCCAAAGTCACACAGAGTCCACAGTACAACAAGGGTGCTTCCCCACACCTCTTTACCTCTCCACAGAGTTCTTCATGGTTTCACAAAAAAAGGAGACTCCAAAAAGTTAGGGGGACAAAGTTCATTTCTCAGTCATGGCTCACCCCAGAAGCTTCCTAGGGAAAGAGTGTACATGAGGGAAAGGATTCCAGGAAGCACCGGTGATCAATGGCCTATGCCATCCCATGGAGGAGGGCAGAGTCCAGGACACCAAAGGCAGAGATGAGGTTGGACCAGGATTGGGGTGCATGTGGGGACAAACATTTTCACAGAACAAGAATCTCTGGGCTGTCTCCTTTCGAGATGAGACTAGTCTAATTGCACATAAGCTGGAAAGCTTGCTCAACTAGTGCTCTTCTCCTATTTTATATTTTACTTTCATGTGACTTTGGAGTTCTCATGATTTGGCATGTGTTGTAACTTTCTTCTGCAGTTTTTGAACCTCCCCAGGCCCGTCCATGTGGAATTTTAGCCTAAAGATGTTACAGTTTTCATTGTGTATATTTCAATTGAGTTAAAATTTCCAAATCTCTATAAATAACCATTTTTTATTTGTTATCATACCTGTATGAACCCTCCACAAACTGATAATGGTGGTCATAAAGACCTACCATCTGATTTCAACACCTGGAACAGCAGTGGGTCTGCTTCCAATGATTGTACTTTCTTTTGACTCCAGGTCACAGGGCTCCATTTTGTCTTTAATGTTTTATAAAACTTCCTATTAGGTACACAGGAGACTGATATTAATTTTGCGTGTCTTCTCATACACAAAATGCAGGTCTTTGCCCACCTCTATTAGTGAAGAAGAGGGTGCATCATGCAGGTTCCTTAGAGCAGACACCAGATTGGGCTATGCCTCACCTCTATGCTCAATCTGCCTGTGATCTCCTCACCTGTGACCTTAGCTCTGCCTCTACTTTTTTATTTTCCATTTTACATTAGATTAATTTTAATATATTATTTGGAGCTTGCAACACACAACTATCAGGTTGAAAATGGTGCACACAGAATCAACCCAACTCAGAAAATAGGCACTCCATACGAGAGCAGATGAGAGAAGTTGAACCCATTACACACCATAGAGAGTCACTTGGACACCATGGGAGGTGCCAGGAGTCCCTCAACCCACACTAGAGGCTGTATAAACTGTGGAATTATTTTGGACTAATTTGATCTTAGGATAATAATGAGAGTGATTGAAGTTCTCAACATGACTGGGACATAATGCCAAACAAGATCCCTCTCCAGATGTATTTAGGGAACTTAGAGAAAAGTTTAGAACCCAGCTCTCCCAGTACTGATGTTATCCACAAGACAATAAAGTAAAATTAAGAGAGGGGTGACATGTTCCACTGGGGAAGCCACAGTTCTCTGTTCTCTAGTGGGATCTTGTCACCTTTCTACAGACATTAAAATTGCAGGCCTGGAGATATAGGAATTACAAACATCCATTCCTTAAAACTTACAACTGTTTGGCTTCTTCTCAGCTGCTTGGAGTCCTCCCCTGCCTCAGCCATCTGGGTAAGTGCTGCTATTTCCTCAGAGGCAGAATTAAAGTGCTGGTGGATCCTAGAAACACTTGGAAGGAGAATATTTGAGCCTATTAGTGAGGTTTTCACTTAGCTACAGAGGAGATAGAAGGTCTAAGAATCCTTCTAAGAATGTTAGCATCTTTAATTTAGAATCTCCTAAAATTAGCCAAGGATTTGCATAGAGACTATGAATTAATTCTAATTTTCCACTTTTTAAATTTAATGACTTTTACTGATACAACTTACATATGGTATCTATTCAAGAGACTTTATACATTATTTAATTGGATATATATTTTCAAGAAAGCTGTAAGTTTTAATTTAGAATTTTATTAGTTATAATTTTGCCTCTGTCATATTCATAAATAAAAATGAGTTATTATTGATGTATGTGACTTCCATAGTTTGAATAACTGTAAGGTTTGTAATCTTCAGAAGGAAAGGACATTCTACCATCAAAACCTCATTTCATAGAGGGAAAATTCACACTATTATAAAATATATACTTAAATCTTGTGATGAAGTCTGCATCCAAATTAATTTTATAAATTAAAATCCCCTTACCCTGTACTGTATCGGCTAGGAAATGTTAAAAAAGAGGTCCATAATGACAAACTTGGAACATAAATTAAACATTTAAAAAAATCTAATGAACATCCTGGTTGTTTCCCATTCCTGGCTCTAAATCACCCAGGAATATAATTCACAATTTTGAGAAAAAACTTTCTGTACATTAGTCCTTTAAGATTTAGTCAGTGAGAAAGCGTTCCCTTTGCAATTTTTATCACAATGGAAACGTCTGATTTCAATTTTGCTTACAAGAATTTTTAGGTCACTTGAATCCCATCCTGTCCTGGTTACTGTTCTTAGCTTTCAGATATTTCCCCATGATTTTTCATGTCACCAGAATGAGCAGATAAATGTGAACCTACTCCTTTTCTTTTCACTAAGACACAAAGTACAAGATGAGATAGGAAAGGGAAAGCTGTCTAGCAGGAAATCAGGACTCAAACCTACATCACCACATCAATCAGATAGACTGACTTTCCTGCAGGACTGCTTGGCTTTTCCAGTAACGACTTCTAGGGGTCTGCAAAGAAGCACCTCGGGGGTTTCTTATCTCTTTACTTGAAAAGAACTCTTTTTCTTCTAGTGGCTTTCTCAGATGAAATTTTAAATAGTGGTAATGTAAATATCATAGCTGTAATTGTGAATCCTGAGCTGCACTTTACAACCCTGACAAGTTAAGCAACCAATGATTCTCACTTTAATTTGTCACAAATAATTGTCCTAAATATTGTCCCAGGTTTTGCTCCTTCTATTGCTGGAATTTGCGTATTTCCCAGCAGATGTCCCTGCAGGACTCACACCTGCTTGGTGATGGTTTTGTCTTCTTTAAGGTTCCAGACATTTCTCCTTAGTGCTCATCATAGATTTTTACCACAAGTAGGGCCAAAAGGCAGAGAGTGCTGACTTTATTGATCTCAGTCCCAAACCCACTTGCTTGAAGCAGGATCCTTCAAGTAAGTAGGCAAACAAATCCTTTGTCCACTTTTTCCTTAGTGAATAGAAGGGGAGATGGGGAAATTGGCAACAGTGGTGAAGGTGAGCTTTGAGATAATGACAATCCAAAGCACATGAGGCTGCACATTCAAAGCTAAGTGGCAAATAACTAATAGATTTATCTGTCATTTTTATCCCTGAGAGAGAGGCAGGATGATGCTCACACTGCAGATGATAGAACAGATGTGTACTGCCTTCATTCCTTCACCCTGGAATCTGCCCACTCAGAAGGTAATAAGAACCAAGATTGCTGTAGAGTCTGAAGAGAGGTGTGTTCTTCCTGTAATTCTCTGTACTTCTGTTCCCATCTCCAGCTAATGTCCACTGCCTGAGAAGTTCTCACTGGTTTGGGGGAACATTATGATGATGCATATATCATACAGGTGCCCATGATGTGGGTGTTAGCAGGATGGCACAATAGCTAACATAACTATTTCCTTGATGTAGATATAAAGGGAGTCTTGTCCATGAGGGTCCCCCAATCTTCACTACCAGCTCTAACAAAAAGAAGATGTGAAATTTTTTTTGACATTTCTCTTTCTCATATATGATCTGTTTCCCTCATCTACTCACTTAGCTTTTCCTCCTTATAAGCCAGATGTGGATTCTTCAAGTGAGACTTATTTCAGAAATTTATGTTAAATTCCTTGTTATTCACACGTCATTACACACAGACTACCCAGTCTGGGCCAGCTTCATTTCTCCAGTATGTAAGGAACAACTTTTCACCTGGTACAATAGGACACTCAGGTAGCACACTGTCAGAATCACTCCAAAGACCCTACCTGGAGGAGTGTTTCTGACATCACCCCACTGATGGCACAGAACATGGTTTCTCTCCCCTGATTTCTTAGACTGCACTGTGCCAGAGATGATCACAATGGGGCACAGGTGGGAAAGGACATGCCTCAGGATTTCTCTGAGCCCATCTTTATGGATGGTACCCATTCCCCAGGATGCTTTCTAACAGCAATATCACATCAGCATGAACATTTCCAAGACCTTTCTTTATAATACTGCTATAATGTATTTACATAATTTTAATCATATATACTTGTTGTGCATCATTTAGTGGTATGCTTGGTTGTGATTCACAATTGGAGATAGCAGAATGACTAAAGTATTTCTCTGTCATTTCTCCTGGCATTATGTGGAGGAATATTAGTTGTGCTTAAGAATTACATCAAATTGTGTCCCTATCTTTGAAGCATACTATCAGGAAAGTGTCTAAGACTTTCCTGCTACTGATACAAAAATTCACTCTCAACCTATTTTACAAGGATTTTCGGGCAATGAACAAACAAATAAATGAATTCCTGGTTAGTATTGCAAATTCATGGCACCTGTACATTCCCTCTTTCCATTACTCCAGGTTGTAGGACTGGAGACTTCCTGAGGACAGTGAAGTTAATGTCATCCAATGGCCTAAGGACACAGGTGATTAAAGCATATTGTTCAATGTGTGCTAGAAAGCTTTGCTTTTGAAGGCTCAAATGTTAAAAATGAATCAGATAAGATACTGCATGTCACTGAAATGATGTGAAAGAATGCAATTTTTCTTGTTTTGTTTTAGAATATACATTTTGCTGTTGTCGTTGAGAAATGACAATATTAAATTTTGGGGGGTATGAGGGATTTAATCCAGAGCACTCAACCACTGAGCCTTATCCCCAAGACTTTATATTTTTTATATTGAGGTAGAATCTGACTAAGTTTCTCAGGGCCTAGCTATGTAACTGAGCCTGACTTTGAATTTGCAATCCTCCTGTCTCAGATTCCTAATCTAGTGGGATTACAGGAATATGCCACCACACCTGGCCTAGAACAATTTTTTAAAATGTTCATTCCAACAAGCTAATACAGATCATTTCAACCTATGCTATACAATATCCTTATAATATTTCACTTGTGAAATAAATTTATAAGAATTGGTACATGTCATTTATATGTATATACATCTCACAAAAAAAAGAACTAAGTCCTAGTGATCAAATGCTCCTCCTAAAAGCTTGGGCACATATAGACATTTGATTTTTATCTTCATATTCTTCTTCCTAGTATCATGGAAGACATCCCCAAAACACTGAATGAATGAATGGAGAAAATTGTGTTACTTTTCCTGATGATTACTTTGGAAAAAAATCATCTTTTCTTAGTGATGGTAGAGAGTTTTCATTTTCCACTAATACTGCCTGTTGGCTTTCCTGCTTTGCACCTTAAAGAGTTGATCACAAAGAGACCAAATTCAGCAATCTTCCAAGACCTAATATAAGAAAGTAACTGAGATAGATGGTGGGTGAGGGGTTCTAAAAAGAGTGAAGAGGGGAAAATAACACTTAGGTTCAATAGCACAGTAGTGTGATAACAGTCTATAATAATTACTTATAAAATTTAAAATAACCAGAAAGGGTTTGTAGGCTTCAAACATAAAAATAATTTTTGAGAAGATGCAAAGTACCTTGACTTGATGGCTATATATTCTTTACACACATTGAATCATAATGCTGGGGTCCATATCCAAATACAAATAGGACATTCCAGTTAACTGCTCAATGTTTTAACCAAGTACATACATCACCTTGAAATTTAAATAGTATTCCATGCTCGTCAATACTTAACTTTTCTGGTTTCTCTTAGTATCTTGCCTTATCAGTCTACATGTTCTACAGAATCATGAAATGCTTTAGCCTCACATACATGATTTTCTTATGACTGTTATTTTTCAATATGTGACCTTAAATGATTAAAAATACATATATGTTTTAAGACACGTGAGTTACAACACAAATATACCTTGCATAAGAAATATCCCATCAGTAGTTCAATGTAAAATTTTCAGCATCACATTTATGCTTAGGTCTCTGAACTAGAAAACTGGTTGATTGAGAAGAGAATTAGGACTATTTTGGAGGTACATTCAGGTGTGGGTGGCATGTCCTTTCTTTAGTGTAACCCTTATAATGGAATGACTCTGAATCTACTTTATCTGGGACTTTAATTACCACCCTAAGTACAGATGACTGAGTAGAACATATTAGAAGACATTTCTACTAATATTTGATAACTGAACTTGACTCACTTAGGATAGTTATTCTGGTGATAACAATAATAGAATTTAAGATGGATAGTTACACTAGGATTCAAAGGCAGTACTAAAATACCACCAAAAATATTTCTGCAAATTTGTTAAAATGTTCGAATGTTATAGAATTTTTGAAAAAGCAACAGAAGTAGTCATTGTGAAAAGAACTGAATTAAATCTCCCAAGTCACATGCATGAGGAATGGCATGACTAAATCATAATGACCAATATTTCTTTAGGCCATTGTATTTCAGATATATTTCCACATTTGCTACTTCATCTTCTTTAACACATAATGCTTCTAGAATGTAGGCCATTGAACTGCCAATTTTATACATGAGATGATCAGTTTTTACCTTCAAAACCTGCTCAAGGTCATTCTTGAACTCAATGAAAGATCACAGATGCAAATTCAAACAATGTGTCTTACAGTGTATACTTCTCAATGTTCCCTCAGTTCATATTTTAAAGATATAGGTCTGGTAATAAATCAGAGTAAAGACAGCACTGAAATGATATATTTATGTATAAACCTACTCCATTGATGTTCCAGTTATTTACAAAGTTGGAATTCTCTACTCTTATGCATTCCTCCCAATGGCATCCAGCAGTAATTGCAGAGTTATCCTTATGTACCTGGGATTTTATCAAGATGAGAAAGATGAAAACCAAGTAATATCGAGAAAATACAAAGATGAAATTATTATATAGAACTATATTCAATAATACATGATAATTCTGAATGGATAGGAAAGGAAATGTACCGTGGGAGACCAACAATCATTATATAATCCAGCCACGATTTGTAATAATATGGTAATGGCACCTGGAGTGTGTCAGAAAGACTTCAGTGCTGAAGTGGGAAAAAGGTGGTTTGGACTGATTGAGTACATTTCTGATGATAAGAGTGGAGGCTGAGATTGATGATAATGATACTATTTGAAATACTTTCTCTTCCTTTTCTTCTAAGATATAATGTGATTCATTGCCCAAGAGATGAAAAAGACCAACCAACTATATGATTTTATTAGCATGAGAAATGCACTTTTCTCTGAAGTTGGCATTGGAATTTCAGCCAACACCATCCTTCTTCTCTTCCACACCTTCACATTCCTTCTCCAGCACAGGCTCAAACCCACCAACCTGATCATTGGTATCTTGGCGCTAATTCATATAGGGATGCTGATAATTATGGGGTACACTGCTACAAATATTTATGTGCCTCAGAACTTTTGGGATGACAATAAATGTAAATTCCTTATCTACTTGTACAGGTTTTTGAGGGGCTTCTCCATTTGTGCCACCTGCCTGCTGAGTGTCCTCCAGGCCATCACCCTCAGCCCCAGAAACTCCTGTTTGGCAATGTTTAAGCATAAATCCCTCATCAGAGTCTGCGGTCCCTTGTTTTTCTGTGGGTCTTCTACATGTCCTTGAGCACTCACTTCTCTGTCTCTTCTACTGCCATCTCCAATACTACCTCACATGGTCTTGTAATTATTACTGAAGCCTGCACAATTTTACCAATGAGTTACTTCCTCAGGCACTTATTTTTCATAGTAGGTACATTCTGGGATGGCTTCCTTATAGGGCTCATGGCCCTCTCAAGTGGGTACATGGTGACCCTCTTGTGCAGGCATAAGAGGCACTTTCAGCAACTTCATACTACCAGGCTTTCTCCTAAAGTATCCCCTGTACAGAGGGCCACCAGGAACATTGTGCTGCTCATGAGTTTCTTCATGTTCACCTACTGTTTGGACTGCATGTTCTCTTCCTTAAGAACTATGTGGAACAATGACCCTCTTTGTCATTTTATTAAGATGATAGTGTCTAATGGCTATGCAACAAGTCCTTTGCTGCTAATCAGTACTGAAAAACAAATTATTATCTTCTTGAAATCCTTTCTGGGAAAGACAACACATGTTTAACTAGAGTGGTGGGTAATTTCTCTGAATGTATGAATACACTGGCTTCTGAACAATAAATCACTGCACAGACTATATGCTCCCTGGGTTAAGTGAATATGGATATATGCATGCTTTGTTAAATCTGTATATTTTGAGACAAGTGAATAAAACATTTCATAGAAATGTCAATCATTTAATTTTTTGAGTTAAGATAAGGGCCCAAACTCTTTGCTTGGAGTCAGCAAGTGATTTTTATGAGGTAGGTTTAACCTTCATGACCTGGGGTAGCCACTTATAAGAGATTAAGTGTATACAGAACTTTTTAATAAGTACTTCAGTTAGATGCATTTTTCCCAACCAAATATATCAATATTTACTGCCCTGAATTACCACATAATCCATGAATTATCTTTTTATTTTTATGTTTTATATATAGGAGGGGAACCAGGGATTGAAATCTGGGGCACTCAGCCACTGAGCCACATCCCCAAGCCTATTTTGTATTTTAATGATAGACAGAGTCACACTAGTTGCTCAGTGTCTCACTTTTGCTGAGGTTGACTTTGAACTCATGATCCTCCTGTCTCAGCCTCCTGAGCCCCCAGGGCCTTTTGATTATAGATGTTCACCACCACAATTGGACTTTTGTTGATCTGTGAAAAAGAATTTAATTTAGGGACTCAAGTTATCACATGCACTCCAGTGCTCCTAGTAACATTAGTCATGAGAGCCCCATGTGGAAACAATTCAATGGCCAAAAGCATCTGAATGTATAAACTAAATACAGGCTGGGCATGCCATGGAATATTATTCAACCTGGACCACAGAATATATTCCTGAGCAAGTAATTTGTGAACCTTGAAGACATTATTGCAAGTGAATTGTCTGGTCACAAAATGAAGACTAATGGGGCTGGAATTATAGTTCAGTAGTAGAGCATCCACCTGACGTGTGAGGCACTGGGATGCAATCTCAGCACCACATAAAAAATTAATTAAATAAAGGTATTGTGTCCATCTACAGCTAGAAATATTTTTTAAAAAGGAACCAATGCTTCAATACTCTAATGCAAAAGGTAGAACTGAGAGTAGAAAATTACATAGAGAGAAAAATAGAACGGCATTCACCAGGGGCTGAGGAATGGAGTCAGCGAGGATTTCCTATTTGAAATGCTATGCAGAGATAGTTTGGGAAGAAGAGGAAGTGCTGGAGATGGATAGTAAGTGTTTTCACAAAAGTAAGAATGTGCTGTCTGCCTCTAACCTGTGCTATTTTTAAAAAGTATCAAAATTGTAAATTTTCTTTTCTGTGCACATTACCATAATAAAAAATGCCCAATGAACTTCATTATTTTAAGTGAAATACACCAGATACAGAAGGACAAATACCACATATTCTCATTCATTTGCAGAAAACAATAAATAAATCTAGTAGAAGAGAATGGAATAGTGGTCAAATAAGAATAGGAAGAGCAGGGAGAGGACAGAGGGAAAGAGTTCAGTAAGGGGCACCAGGAGCAGAGTGGGGAATAACTTCTGGTACTTCTTTGACAAAACAGGGTAACGATTGGTTAAAACAACCTAAAATGTGTTTCAAAATTCAATTCCCAACTCATAAAAATAATCAACAGTTGAAGAGATGGAAATGCTTATTACCATGATCTGGTTACCTCAACTTATATACCTGTACTGAATTACCATAAGGTACCCCATAAAAATATACATATAAAAACATACCGTTAAAAATAATTTCCAGAGTCCTTATAGAGAGAAGGGAAAAATTCTCAAAAGAAAGTGAATTTTACATGTCATGATTCTACATATGCCAAAATATAATTTACTAAAGGTTTTATTGCATTTTAGTGATTTGGGTCCAAATCTTTTTGTTGTTGTTGTTGTTTTGGGCCAGGGATTGAACCCAATATCTATTCACTACTGAGACACATCCCCAGCCCTTTTGATTCTGAGACAGGTTATCAATAATTTTCTTAGGCCCTTTCAAACTTGTTCAAGGCTGGCGTTGAACTTTTGATCCTACTCTATCATCCTTCCAAGTCCCTGGGATTACAGGTGTGGGCCACCTTCCTTTTCCATTTGAAAAGGAAGAGGAATTCTTGTTTTGGATTCAGTTAAGAAGCACTTTTAAAAGGTTATGTTGCCTTAGATTAGGCAGAGTCTTTTTATTTCCTGAAGAAAGTACTTCACATGAGTTCAAAATGTCAAATTCACATTTTAGAGGAATATATGCAAAATTGCTAGCCTTGCTAATTCATGTGATAAAAATTATGGATTTGTAGTATTATTCTAATTAGAAAAAGAAAAAGATAGAGTTGCATCTATTTCTAAATAGAAGACATCATTAT
>JAJEJO010051740.1:233-23169 GCA_020662805.1 Glaucomys volans
TTTGCCCTGTTTGGGTAACTTGGATTAAAATTTGCCAAATGATTTTTTAATTCTATGACATATCTTAAGAAAATATACTCCATTTATGTATGATTTATCAAAGTGCATAAATGTGTTCTACTGTCATGTATAACTAATTAGAACAAATAAAAAATAAAACAAGAAATATAACTGAATGATTTAATGTCACATATTGTGTGCAAGACATTTTATTTTTGTTTACCATTTATGCAAACATTTTAATAAATTGAAATCAATTTGCCATAGGTGATGTTTGAGGATATTATAAGTTCTCAACTTTTTCTAGAGTGTTTATCACCTCCTTATTTCTTGGGCTCTACATAAAGGGGTTTAAAATGAAATCAAAATTGTAAATTATCATCACTAGTGTATCTTGAAAGATCTAAGATACATGAGGAGACAAATGTAGATAGATATTAAGAATGAGGGAAAGTGGGATGCATATGTTGAAAGTGCTTTACTTCTCGGCTCCTTGGATTTTAATCAGAAAATTGTGAAAACAATAAAGAGATAAGTGATCAAGAGAGTAGAAATGGTACATATTTGAATTGTCACCAAAAATATGTGTGCAGTGAGAGTTCAAAATAAAAGTCATTGCAGGAGAGTCTAAAAAGATATTTAAAAAAAGCAATCAATTAGATTAGACCTGAAGAACATGAGTCTTCATTGAAGCCTTACATGAATCATCTCTGTGGACAATTGAATGCAGTTCCTTTGACTTGGTGGTGTGGTGCTGCAGAAGGCTACTTGTGAGCACGTAGTGGTCATAAACCATGGCTGCCAGAAGGAGGCACTCTGCCCTTTCAGCAAGATAGACAAAAGAGAATTGTGCCACACATTCACAGAGGGAAATCCTTCCGTCCTCAGAAAAGGTGGTGGCGCAGGAACAGCAGAACTCCATACCATCCAGGTTGCCCAGTAACATGTACATTGAAGATGGTTTCCCATGTAAATCAAGGCCATCAGAGAGAAGGCAGAGAACACCACAAACAGAAGGATCTTGAGCTCTGGGTGATTTGTAAACTCCATTAGGATAAATTAATTTGCCAAGGAGAAATTTGCCTCAGGCATTCCTGACTTCTTTGTTGAGGCATAAATTGATAAAATAAAAGAAATTCATTTGAGGTCTGTAGGTCTTCTCCTGGGGCGCAGCTGCCCCTAATGCTGCTGACCCTAATGCCATGGCTGCAGATGCCTGGAGGTATTTTCTCTGGACGTGGCTGCAGTCTACACTGCTGGGAGGTTGCTGGGAGGTCTTCTCCTTGGGTACCACAGCTGCTGACCCCACACCTACTGCCCGCTGCTACCGCTTCCACCACCATCCAGAGGTCTGCTGCAGGGAGACTGTGGGTTTGGTTGCATGCGGTTGCATTTTTCTAGGAACACTGACCAGGGAGTTACGGTGCCAGCAGGTTTGCTGCCACTGCAATCTTGGGGCACAGTCACTCCTGTCAGGTGATGCAAGCCTGGGCCTGAAGGTTCAGTGATGGGGTGCCTACAGGATTGGCTGTGCCTGGGGTCTTCCTCCTGAGAGTGTTGGCCACCATCTAGTTGCTCTTTCTCAGGATTGCTCATCCTTGGTGGTCTCTCTCCAAATTCCAGTGGCATTGAGATCTTGGGATTGCAACATGACCAAACCCAGAATATCTAAGCCCAGATTGGTAGGATAGTGACTGGGTCTTCCAGGGCCAGTCTGGGCCAGACAATCCAGTGAGAAGTCAAAGACAGGGCTGTGAAACTTTTGAACATTGACAGAGACAGTTGTTCAATTTTCTGAGTTTCATTTTATTTTATTTTTTTTCTCTAACATCTCTCTCTATCATATTTGGAGCAAGGGATTTTTCATGCACCAGGTTTTTGAGGACAGTGATGTATGCATGGTGTTTTCAGTTCTAGTGTATATTCTTATGTTTTTAATTTTTTCTCTTTATATGTATTCTTCCTCTCACTTGCCTGTTTTCCTCAATTCTCTTTGTACCTTTTCTCCACCTAACAGCGAATCTCTGTTGGTTCCTCTTCCACTCTTCCTGTGGAGTTTTACTTCTAACTTCTCTTTTTTCCCACATTAACATGACATCCTACACTATTTCTGTTCTATCTTTGTCCACCATTTGAAATTGTAAACCCCATTTAGCAAATTTTCTGCTTACATTGTAGTCAGTGATTGAACTTACCATTTATGTTTATAGCAAGAAAGCACTGGGCAACTTACTGGGATCTATTCGATTGAAGGTTATTTATTGTTTATACTGGATGCTGTTGATATTGGTCTCCCTCCCAAAGGAGAGGTACTGGAAACCTTCAGGGACAATATAATCTACAGGGTAAAATTTGAACTGCATCTGATCCCTACAACTACATGAAAAAACACACAAACAACATGAAAAACCAAGGGAACAAAGTTCCCCAAACAAACCAAGATGTCCCAATAAGAGAATCCACTGACAACACACTAGAAGAAATGTCTGAAAAAGAGTTTAGAATGTACATAGTTAAACTGATCTTCAAAGTAAAGCATGGTCTAAAAAGTGAAATCAAAAAGAAAATACAGAAAGTGAAAAATCACTTCATTAAAGAGTTAGAGACTTCAAAAAACAAGTAGAAATCCTCAAAATGAAGGAATCAATAAACAAATTGTGAATTCAATGGACAGCTTCACCAACAGGCTAGATCATTTGGAATATAGAACTTCAAGCAATGGAGACAAAATACATAATCTTGAAAA
Organism: Glaucomys volans; assembly: GCA_020662805.1. Taxonomy (NCBI): domain Eukaryota; kingdom Metazoa; phylum Chordata; class Mammalia; order Rodentia; family Sciuridae; genus Glaucomys; species Glaucomys volans. The sequence goes on from JAJEJO010051740.1 coordinate 2,980, forward strand.
TAAAGCTGACCATGCAGAGAAGATGGTAAGAACGTGAGAATTATGAGATGATATGAAAAGACCAAATTTAAGAGTTATTGGGATAGAAGAAGGGGCAGGGACACAAACCAAAGGAATGCATAATCTTTTCAATGACATAATACCAGAAAATTTCCCAAATCTAAATGATGAAGTGGAAAATCAAATACAAGAGTCTTACAGGACCCTAAAATTATAGCAGACCCATACCAAGACACATTATAATGTGAATATTAAAATACAGAGTTAGGATAAAATCTAAAAGGCAATGAAAGAAAAAAAGCAAATTACATATAGGGGGAAACCAATTCAGGTCTCAACTGATTTCTGTACCAAGATGCTCAAAGCTAGGAGGTCATGGAACAACATATTTCAAGCTCTGAAAGAAAATGAATGCCAACCAAAAATTTTATATCCAGCAAAATTAAATTTCAGTTTTGAAGATGAAATCAAAACCTTCCAAAATAAAGAAAAGTTAAAGAATTCACAATTAGAAAGCCTGTACTACAGAACATTCTCAACAAAATATTCCATGATGCTGAAGTGAAAAAAAAAGTGAAAACCAGCAAAGGGAGAAACTACACTAAAGGAATAGTCAATCAAAGGAGAAACAAAATCAAAGTAAACACCAGAAATAAACCAAAATGACTGGGAATAGAAAAGATATCTTAATGTCCTTGAATATTAGCAGCCTAAACTCATCAATCAAAAGACTGCCAGATTGAGTTAAAAAACCTAACAACATGCTGTTTCTGAGAGAGTAACCTCATAGGCAAAGACATCCACAGACTGAAGGTGAAAGAATGGGAAAGAACATATCACTCATATGGATTGCATGAACAAGTAGGAGTTTCCATTCTCATCAAGCCAAGGTTAAGAAGAAGGGACAAAGGAGGATATTTTACATTACTGAAAGGAATGATACATCAGAAAGACATAACAATCATAAATATTTTTGCCCCAAACAATGGAGCATCTACGTACATCAAATAAACCCTTCTCAATTTCAAGAATCAAATAGATCACAACACAATAACACTGGGTGACTTTAACACACCTCTCTTACTATGGGACATATTTTCCAAATAAAAACTATATAAAGAAACTATAGAACTAAATAACACAATCAATAATTTGGACTTAACAGACATATATAGAATAGTTCATCCATCAATGAATACATATTTTTTTTTTCTCAACAGCACATGGATCCTTCCCTGAAACAGACCATGTTTTATGCCACAAAGCAACTCTTAGTAAATACAAAAAAATGAGATAATACCCTGAATTCTATCAGATCATAATGGACTGAAATTATAAATCAAAGATAAAATAAAAAATAGAAGCTACTCTAACACATGGAGACTAAATAATATAGTATTGAATGGTGAACTGATAGTAGAAGAAATAAAGGATGAAATAAAAAAAAACCTTAGAGGTAAATGAGAATACTGATACAACATACCCCTAATCTCTGGGACACTATGAAGTGCAGTATTAAGAGCAAAGTTCATTGCATTGACCTCATACATTAAAAGAAGAAAAAGTCAACAAATAAATGACCTAATATTATATTTCAAAGTCCTAGAAAAAGAAGAACAGATCAACACCAAAAGTAGTAGAAGACAGGAAATAATTGAAATCAGAGCTGCAATCAATGAAATTGAAACAAAGGAACAATTGAAAAAGTTGACACAATAAAAAGCTGGTTCTTTGAAAAAATGAACAAAATTGATAAACCCCTAGCCACACTAATGAAGAGAAAAAGAAAGAAAACCAAATTACTAAAATGCATCATGAAAAAGGAAATATCACAATAGATACAACTGAAATACAGAAGATAATCAGAAATTATTTTAAGAATTTATACTCCATTAAAGTAGAAAATATTGACGACATTGACAAGATAGAAATAGAAATAGAAAGCACCATCAAAAGCTTACAAATTAAGAAAGGCCCAGGACCAGATGGATTCTTAGCCAAGCTCTACAAGAACTTCAAAGAAGAATTAACACCAATACTCCTCAAATTATTCCATGAAATAGAAAAGGAGGGAACCCTTCCAAACTCATTCTATGAGGCTAGTATCACCCTGATACTAAAACCAGACAAAGACACATCAAGGAAAGAAAACTCCAGACCAATATCCCTGATGAAAATAAATGCAACAATTCTCAGTAGAATTCTGGCAAATCATATACAAAATCATAATAAAAAGATAGTTCACAACAATCAAGTGGAGTTCATCCTAGGGATGGAGGGTTTTGGTTCAACATATGAAAATCAATAAATGTAACTCATCACGTAGGCAGACTTAAAAACAAAAATCATATGATCACTTCAATAGATGCACAAAAAGCATTTGACAAAATACAGCACCCCATCATGTTCAAAATACTAGAAGAACTAGGAATAGTAGAAACATACCTCAAAATGCTAAACCCAAGGCCAACATAATTCTAATCAGAGAAAAATTGAAAGGATTCCCTCTAAAAACTCTAACAAGACAAGGATACCCTCTTTCACAACATTTATTCAACAATGTCTTTGAATCTCTAACCAGATTAATTAGACAAAAGAAGGAAATTAAAGGTATGCAATAGGTAAAAATGATCTCAAACTATCATTATTTGCCAATGACATGATTCTACATTTAGAAGATTGTAGGGGATTCTGCCATTTCCAGTGTGGGTGAGGGAAAGGGTTTCTGGAGGAGGAATGTGCTGGCTGTAATTTAATCACTAAGAAGATTTTTAATAGAATAAACACAGGAGACAATTTTCTTTTTAAATCAAGGGGGTGTGATGGATTAAGCCATGCCAAGATCTGGCCTCTAACAACCTGAGGAGCCCACCTTCCCTTTATTTAAATTCATACAGGTAAAGGGGGACCAGAAGGAGCTTGTTCTATGAGGAACAGGATGGATGGAATTAAGGAAGCCACTTGCTTTAGCAGGTCATCCCAGTAGAATTAGCATTTCCTCAGGTAGTGAGCCACACTGCATGGAGTCACATACCCCAAGCTATCTGAAACAGTCTCTCATGACTGCCAGTTCCTGGGAGTCAGACTTCCATGTCCCATGACTCAGCCAAGCATGATTCTGCTAGTCATGGATGGCTTCCCATAGAAGATTCAAAAAATTCCACCAAAAAACTTCTAGAACTAATAAATGAATTCAGCAAATTAGCAGGATATCAAATCAATATCCATAAATCAAACACATTTCTATACATCGGTAATGTATCCACTGAAAGAGAAATTAAGAAAACTACCCCATTCACAGTAGCCTCAAAAATAATAAAATACTTGGGAATCAATTGAACAATAGAGATGAAAGACCTCTACAATGAAAACTACAGAACACTAATGAAAGAAATTGAAGAAGCTCTTAGAAGATGGAAAGAACTCCCATGCTCCGGGATAGGCAGAATTAATATTGTCAAAACTGCTATACTATCCAAAACATTATGCATATTTAATGTAATTCCTATTAAAATCCCAATAACATCTTCAGAGTATTAGAAAAAGTATTCACAAAATTCATTTGGAAAAATATGAGGCCCAGAATAGCCAAAGCAATCCTTAATAAGAAAAGTGAAACGGGGCATCCCAATATCAGACCTCAAACTATACTACAGAGATATAGAAATAACAACCATCATGGTATTGGCACCAAAACAGACGTGTAGACCAATGGTACAGAATAGAAGTCAGAGACAAACCCACATAAATAGTTATCTCATACTAGACAAAGGCACAAAAAACATCCATCCTTAATGTAGGTTATTTGGTTCATTGATATTTTGGGAACCATGTCCCTCAGATTAGGAATTTGTGCAGAATTATGCTGATGTCAATGCCAAGGAAATCCCTTTAAAATCAATGGATAACTTTAATCTTGTCCTGAGGCTAACATAATTTTTGTCACTGTGATGAAAGTACCCAACAAGAAAAACGTAGAGGAGAAAAAGTTTATTTTTAGTTCTTGGTTTTCAGATGTTCACTCCATATTTGGCTACCTCCATTACTCTGGGTATCAAGTGAAGTTAGAACATCATGGTGGAAGGGTGTGGTGGAGGAACACAGCTTCACTCATAGTGGCCAGGAAGCACAGAGACAGAGAGAGGGGAAGGGGCCACAGGGAAGAGGAACCCTTTCCAAGGAGGACCCCAGTGACCCACATCCTCCAGTCATGACCCAAGTGCCTACAATGATAGTGCCTAGACTATTATTATTAGTCTATTCAAATTAGGATGGACCAATTACATAGTAGCTCCTATAATCTAATAATTTTACCTCTGAACGTTCTTATATTAGCGCAGTGTCTTTGCTGGATACCTCATATCCAAACAAGAATATTCTTCCTCTGAACCTCAAAGGTTCATGTCCATGTCACAATGCAAAATACACTTAGTGCATCTCCTAAAGATAGTCTTAACAGATCCATGATTGTTCTAAGTCCAAGTCAGAAGTCTCATCAGAGACCCATGACAGACTCTCTTGTGTGAACCCTTAAAGAAAACAAAAGTAAGTTTCATATTACCTACATATGTTGCATATAGTAAATATTTCTATTCTAAGAAGGATGTGTAGGGGCAAAGAAAGAAGGGATTGGACCAAAACAAGATCTATACCCAGCAAGGCAAATGATTCCTGTAGCTCACCCTCTAGCATATGGGGTACTTGGTAGCAAAATGTGATCTCCAAAGGGCATGCCCAGCACTGCACCTTTGACTTTGCTAGTTTAAGCCCATGTGGCCTGTTGCCTGATTATTTCCTTGGCCAGCAGATGGTCTACCATATTAGCATCTTTTAATCATGAGAATCTACTGTGACTTTGGTATCCTTCTCACAGATTCATGCATTACCTGGTCAGGAACAGCCTAAAAGATTCTAACCCAGGTACACTGCCTGGCCTTCCAGGCCTTCCCTTGAAATATTGATGGAAGCCTCCGTGACCCTTTAATTACAGCATCCTGTATTCCTTCCAGTACATTCACCAGGTGGATAATGCCAAGTTCTGTCATCAGCTTGAGCAGGAGCTGGGACCTCTTGGTCCATGGCTGCAATAGCCTCTGAGGGCTTGGTGGCTGAGCACAGTGACATAAATCCTGGAGAAATGACTTTCTGGGCAAACCTGTGTGAGCAGGATTCCCCTATGGTCTCATATTTCTTTTGGCTTTTACACTGCTGAGCCTGCCATGCGTGAGGTTTTGCTGTGTCTTGATTGAGATGCCCTTGAGAAAGAGTTCAAAGACTTCATATTATCTCTGTGCAACGTCCTTAACTTCTCTATGGTGGCAGTGAACTCTTCAGAAACCAGACCTTCCTTGGCCCCAGCTTTACACACAATTTTCTGGTAAACTGCAATAATTAAAAATCTTTCTTCTCTCCTTTCTGCTCCCAATTCTCATAAAAAAAACTTGGCTAATGGCCACGAAAAGTACTTATGCCAATGCCTGAATTCTGTTTTGTTTTGAAATTTCCTCTGTCAGATTAATTTGTTCATCACCTTTAAATTCAGCTTCACACAAAGTCTCCAGACATGAGCACAATGTAGACAAGGTTTTTGGTCAAGATATAACTCAAATGGTCTCTGGTTCAATTCCCAAAAGAATTTTCATTCCTCTCTGAAACTTCATGAGTGAAGTGTTTGCTTTGCTCATTTGTATCTTGGTTCTGTGTGTTCTGATCTCCCATTAGAATTGCCCATTAAGCTCTGTTTACAGTGTTCTAAGGCTTCTCCAGTTTGTATCCTCAAACTTTTTGAAACCCTCCCACAAATCAATATGAAAAGCAAAACCACATGGTCTCATTAGTCACAGCAATGACCCCACTTCTTCACATCAATTTCTGTTAGTCGGCTTTTCCTTGCTGTGATCAAAACACCTAAGAAGAACTAATTAGAGGAGGAAGAGTTGGTTTTGAACTCCTGGTTTCAAAGTTTCAGCCAATGATCCGCTGGGTCCATTGGACTGAGCCCTAGAGGAGGTGAAACATCATGGTAGATGAGTGAGGCTGAGGAATACTACTCTGCTTCTGGAGGCTGGTATGCAGAGATAGGAAAGGATTAATGAGGATAAGTTAAAATAATTTGTATGTGAAAACTTCACTAATCCAATTAGAATTCAAGATTCTTAGAACCCCATGGTTGCATCCAGCTCACTCCTGGCGAACACCGAAGGCTTTGAGCAAACTTTAGCTGATTAACACAATGATAGACTTGCCATGGGTGGTACCCTTAGGAACTGGGCACATATGAATCCTGTGACTGAGAAAACCTTGCTTGGCCTTGTATCCCAGTCTGTTTGCTTTATTTGAATGGGAGGGATGAGGATTTATGTGGAGTACTGAAAGCTAGTGGTATGCTAGCTGGGGGCCCACAGAAGAAAACACATCATATTGGATTGTTTCTTCCACCATAGCTCCTGGAGGTATGTGTATGCTCTATGCACCCATCTTAGCTTATCTGATGATTGCTGCCAAATGGAAAGGAAGGAAACTCTCTCCACTATTCAAATATTTTTATAGATATCTTTAAATAAAGAGCTAATTTTCCAGAAACTTCCAAAAACATTACCTGTTTTTTATCACAAGCTCCAAATAAGACATATACATTTTCATTAACAGATGTCTGGAAGTAGTTGTTCATAAGGTTTGGGGATGAGTGATATAGAAATATATAACATAAAACATGATATATTAGAAAATGGAAAGAGAATCAAGGGATGAAATTCTGGCAATGAGAATGTCCATTAAAATAGAGTGTGTTCATTCCATTCAATGCGATGTTTCTCAAATTTCTCATCGCAGCATTTGCTTACACTCTTGAAACATTTATATCCCTATAGAGCTTTTGTTTATGTACAGTGTGTCACACTATCAGTATTTAATATACTAGATGAGAAAACTGAAAAATTTTAAAAAGGTTATTATTCATTCAAAATAAAATAATAAATCAATTGTACATTAACATAATTAAAGTAAAAACATTTTGAAGGAAATGTACACTGAATGGCCTCTTATTTCTTGTACCGCTTGAGTACTGGGAATATAAATCAGATGTAACATGATGAATACAGGAAGAAGTAGGACTTCATTTTATTCTCCAACAGTTAAAGTTATTGTTTGTTTTTCTTCAAAAATGTTGTTCATATGAGTGTTCCCTGCCTTTCTTAAATCATGCTCAAGTTCTGATTGAATCACCTAATATATAAATTATTGAAGTTAGTTTCTTTCCAATCAATTGCCAAATTAGTTTCTGAATGATACAATCATGTTTCTCTGCTGCCAGGAAGACACCAATGTCCTATGGCTCTAGAAAATAAAGGTTCCTCATTGTATCATTTAAGCTTCTCAGTGATCTGACCCAATTCTCTTCCTTCTTCCCACACTCATCATGAATTCCCTACAATTGTTTGCCACTTTGATGACTGTCCCACTGTTCACTTGTTTCCATACACATAGACACTCATTTCCAAAAACATCAATACTGGTCATGCTAATTTCTGATTTGCTCCACTGATCAAAATTTTTTCCATCTTTAAAGGTATATTGTTCACTTATGATGCCACATAATAACTTAATATTTCAGGAATATAGCTTCCCTTTTCTGAACCTCCAAGAATGCAAAGGATTATAGATTTATACTCCAGCTCCCTCTGACTTACCTGGTTGAGCCTGAGCAAGCTACTGAACATGTCAATGTATGAGGTTTTCATAAAAGAACACATAAAAGAATGTCTCCCTACTTGGTTATTTAATGCATATGAAAAGTCTAGCTTGGAGTCCAGCAGATAACATATTTCAAAAAATTATTGTTTTTTATATTTGTTCATTACTTTGATGAATATTTTTGTTCAGATACTTAGGATTTTCAGTACTCTTGCCATATTTAAGTTTGTACAGTGTCCCCATCTTTTGTTAATTCTGTGATTATATTGCTAATTTTCACTGGAACCATGACAGGTTTATCATACCCCTAATTGGCCAAGAAAACAAGTAATAAAGTCAGGGAGAAAAAAATTGATTTAATGGATATTTTCAGTAATTGCATTGTCATATATAATTGACCTATAAGTAAACTACATGAAAAATTGAGAATTTCATTATAAATAGCACCACTAGTAATTATGCATTATAATCATACATTATATTGGGATTTGTCATGTCATATTGATAGGGACACATAACATGCATGGATCCTTCTTATTCCCTAATGCCTTCCCTTTCTCTCACCTCTTTCCTCAAACTGATCCACTTGTTCTATTGATCTCCCTTCTATTATTATTATTATTATTTTAATTAGTGCATGATAATTATACAAATAAGTGGGATTCTTTGTGGTATAATCCTATGTGGACAGGGCATAATTCGTTAGATTTTATTTCCCTGTATATCCATGCATTCCATCCTTCACCACATTGCCTTTTCCTCTATTGAAATAGCATCATTTTAAATTGCAGGTTGTTAAATCACAGTATCCAGTAACTCTGTTAAAGATAATTTCAAAGTAAAATTAATTTATACTAAATATGAAAATATTCATTAGAAGAGAGTAACTATTCTGCATGAATACATGTTAAGCATAATCTCTTGAAAGAACTAAAGTCAATTCAAAATCAAATTCATCCAGTTTATATTCAATTGATGGAATTATTAAGGAAAAAAGTTAAAGTTGGAGTATGCCTGTGATTGTAAGATTATGCTTGGGATATGAGAAATACAACAGCAGCATTAAATTAGAGGATAGTTTTTCATATACTGATGTGTATTCCTAGATTTGATGGTTTTGTTGAAAATTGTGTAAAAGTGCAATCTGACGCTCATGAATAATTATTTAGTTCACTCCTGATGTATCTCATGACATGTAATTTTGAACTATATTTATGCACACACACTCTGTTTGGAACTAATTTGCACCAAATACCATCAATATTTTAATAATTTAATATGCTGATTATGAAATGAACATTTGTCTTTTTCTCAGTATTTTCAGGTTTAGAAAAGGTAGTATTGTTTCAATCAGTTTTTAATGAGAGATGCTATGTGTCATAGGAAGTTATAAAATTGACTTTTCTTCATAATTCTTTTCATAACATTTATTACTTCCTTATTTCTTAGAGTATAAATAAAAGGGTTTAATAAAGGAACTACTAGAGTATAAAAAATAGCAACAGGGATATCTTTATCCCCTTCTTTAAATGAACTTGGTCTGGCATACACAAAGAGAAGAGAACCATAGAATATTGATACAGAGAGAAAGTGGGATGCACACGTAGATACAGCTTTGCCCCTTCCCTCTTTGGATTTCATTGTGAATATAGTGAAAAGGATACAGAGATAAGAGATTAGCACTATAGTAATAGTGAATACTAGACCTAACCCTGCCAAGACAAGTACCATCAATTCATTGATATAAGGGTCAACACAGGAGAGTCTGTATAATGGAAGGATATCACAAAAAAAGTGATTGATTTGATGAGACCTACAGAAAACCAATCTTAACAAAAGACCTACTTCAATCATGGGATGCAGAATTCCAGTTACGTAGGCTCCTGTGGTCATCTGAATGCAGAGTTTCTTTGACATCAGGGTGTGGTACTGCAGTGGTCTGCATATGGCCACATAGCGGTCATAGGCCATTGCTGCTAGGAGAAAGCAGTCTACAGTTTCAGCAAAACAGAGAAAATAGAATTGCGCCATACATTCATAGAGGGAAAGTCTTCTGTCCTCAGAAAAGAAATTCTGTAGCATCTTGGGAGTGATGGCACAGGAACAGCAGGAATCCATGAGAGCCAGGTTGCCCAGGAAGATGTACATTGGTGTGTGAAGATGGCGCTCCATGTAAATCAAGGCCACCAACCCTAGATTCCCCACCACTGTGACCAGATAGATAGCAGAGAACACCACAAAGAGAAGAATCTTCAGATTTGGATTATCTGTAAACCCCATGAGGATAAATTCAGTTGTCAGTGAGTGATTGTCCTCAATCATCTCTATGTTGTCTGTTGAGATAGGAATTTTAGAGATATTAAATTCTATTTGAAAACATTTAATTTTTCTATCTTTTTATAGGTAGAGGAATTTCTTCTTTCCATCTCCTGCTGTTTCCATCAGACAGCTCCATATAGTTATATGGGGCATTTCTTCCACTGAAGAGTCAGCATCTATGACCTAATGCTGCAACTCTCAAAATTAATAGGATTTGAGGCATCCAGGGAGGATTTTTAAAGTGGAGAATTTTATCATTCAGTATTATCATTTTATCATTCAGTTTATCATTCAGTAATCATTCAGTATTAATGCATGATAGCATTAAAAAATTTGTCCCATTTAATTAATTTTTCCATTTGATTAACTTTCCCCAATAATTTCAGTGTGAGTTTTTAAGATCCTAAAATACACTGGTTGTGGTGTCACCCACCTGTAATTCCAGCGATTTTCGAGGTGGAGTCAGGAGAATAGCAACTTGGAGGCTACGTGTCAACAACTTATGAAGATCCTGTCTCAAAATTAAAAAAATAAATAAAAAGGACTAGGGATGTAGCTCAGTGGCAATGCACCTCTGGGTTAAATCCCAGTATCCCCCCCAAAAAATGCTCAAAATAATTTTAAAATCAATTTTCCTATAAACACATATTTTTTTTAAAACTAGGGAACAGTATTTATAAATACTCCTGGAAAAATGAATATTTTAATATGTATTACACATTATGTTAATTAGCTTGATTTGCACAAAACCAGTATGGACTTAGGAGGATACTTATGAAGAGGGAAAATGTCCATAGATCATCCCTCTTTGATCCCTTTTCCCAATGCTACACCCCTTTTCATGAACACTGATTCCGTGAATTCCTTTATTTCCATTGATTTTTTTTCGAAATTGTAAATTATTCCTCTACTTCTAAGGCACAGTTTGCAGGTAATATTACTTAAAAAAATTTTAACTGAGTATTCTAGACCCTATGACCTCATTTTTGAGCATACAGCATATGTTCTTTGCTCAACACAATCTGCAATTTTTCGTGTATTTTCTAAATTTCATTACTCATTCACATGTATATGTACAATTTTCCTTATTATAATCATTTTCAGGCTAGTTGTAACATACTTCTATAGAAGGAGGCATACAATTCTATGGGGAGAAGGCCAACTTAAGTCCAATTGACTTAATTCGATTTGCTATTGGTGAACAAGTATGGGTCACCTACTTTTCAGTTTCCTACTCATGATCCCTACTGACCTCTTTGCCTCTGCATATTCAGACGGTTGGCTTGAGAAAAGATCCACAAGGACAGTTTTCAAAATTATGATCTTAAGAAATTAAGGTGAATTTTCTTTATCTAAATTACCTCTTCTCTGGTAGAATATTATATAAATTCTTGAAAGTTTACCATAGTAGATATCAAGGAAATAAAGCAGATTAACCTTTATACTTCAGTTTTATCATTTGAAAAAGATAAAATGCTTTAAGTCTTTACAGAAAGTTAGAATTCAAATTTTGTTTTTCTTTTAAAGGCTATTTCTCTTATTACTTCGTGATCTGTTGGAGTGTGTTAGCTGAAAATCTAATTATTTAAATTCTATGATCAAAATGTTTTTGTATTTATAAGTCAAAACATTAAAAGGCAGTAGAAATTAGTTTTACTCAAATATTAAAATAAGTCAAAATATTAATGTAAGCCATATAATAAGTTCATTAAATATAAACAACTTAAAACGTATATCTAAAGTTTTAATTGAATTTTGTGATCTAATATTTGTAGTTTGAAATTCTATGTTATAATTGGAAAATCAGATGAATCACAATATTATATATTATCCTAGTTAACAACATTGTTGAATTTTGAGAAGATAGAGAAATAGGCGATTAAAATTTAAAATAATGAAAAATGGTAAAAAATAGAAGTAAATATTTATGGTTACTAAAATTAACAATAAAAAATAAATTCAGACACATCTTTACCTAGAATGCATTGAGAAGAGTTTTGTGAAATGGCCAGGTTTCCTCAATGGTCGAGTTCTCAGAATTTAAGAACATATATGTATATATTCTTGCTAACGTTTGGGATCAAAGGAAGGCAACTCTGAGACTACCTATATAGGTCGACATTAATAATATGTCTGTGCACTGCCAAGATGAAGTTTTCCATCAAATCCCAAAGGGATTTCATTGCACTTACATCAGTGTATTTCTGTGATGATATTATGTCCAAAATGCATATGAACCTCTTGGCATTCATTAAAGATGTCCTTGAGACAATGAGATTAAAGCAAATGGGGTTCCCCAATGTCTGTTTGATCCTGCTGATTTTTATTTAACTAATGTCGTTTTTATAATTCTCTTCACCATGCTGTCCATAAAATATAAAACACGCAGGAAATAGTATCAGGCTCTTTGAACCCCTTTCTGGAGGAAGTAGAATTAATATGGTTTATGAAAGATAATTAACTTTGGAGAGGAAACTGGGAGGTATGATAGCTTCAGTCAAGGTCATCGACTTCGCACTCTGTGCTTTGAATGCCCATGACCCAAACACATTGAATGGAAATTTGATTTAATTATTTATCCTGTATACAATGCCTGAGATTGTTCTGTGCTTTCTCTTTATACCATGCTCCTTTTACTTTTCTCACCCTCCTATTATCTTCTTCATACAGCTAATCACTGTACTAATTCTGCATTTATTTGTGAGGACATCTGTAATTGGTCACTCCTTGCCCACCCCACAATTGGTGCTCTGGTTTAGGAAGAAGAGATTTCTGTGATATGTCCAATTCAGTATTTCGAATGCTCTGAATTGTTTGTCATTTGTCGTGCTCACTGTTGAATGAATTTAAAAAGTGGTACTTCCCTGCTCAAGAATTTAACAGAACCTCATTACTTTCAAACCAGATCCATTTTCCTAACTTTGAAATTCCAGCTCTGTCTGTATCATTCACTTCACTTTCTCCTGTGCAGCAGAGGGAAGATGACCATGTGCATCCCTTCCTGTTCCCGGTGCACCTGCTTCAGTCTACACAACAGCAATGTTTCCCAGACCTAAAAGAATCTCTTCCTTCTTTTCATTTCAATCCTCCTTGTCATCGAGCTCAAATGTAAACTCCTCCATGAGAATTTTCCCTGGTCTGTGTAATCAAAATTTTTCTTTTTTTGTCTCTTATTCACTTAAATAGTACTTCGTGCCTCATTCCCAGTTTCCAGGTAATCAGGTGTGATTTGTGTGCTCCTGGATTGTGTAACTGTATTAAATGGTCTTAAGATAGGTATTATTTTATAATTTTGGGGAGTTCTCTTCTGCAAACTGAGCTAAATCCACAACATATATCAATTTCTTTGATTACTAAATTATCTACAGCGCAGTAGAAATGACAGTGGGTAGAGGGGGCACTGGGTGACTTAATGATGCTTGTGTTTATCTTGGTTCTTTCCCTGTCCTTTATCTACTTTCAGTCTAGAATATTCCCTTGATTATCAATTGCATCTAGAGTTTCAATTATGAGTTCTTTAGATGAGAGATTGCAAACATTTTTTTTATAAATCGACATCAGCAAAATTATTTTAGAATTCTTTAAATACATGCCAATTCTACCATAAAAAATAGATGCAGCAATATACTATAATGCTATGCATTTCCAAAACATACAAATAGAATAAAATACTAAGAGTGAATGAAAGAAATGGAGTAAAATTTTCAGTTTTGATACGAATGATACAAAATCACTTTGTATATTCATATGCTGTTATTAGCTGATTTAATAGTACAATATTCAGAAAAAATTGATGATGTATGACTTACTATTTTTGAATGACTGTGTGATATAGCAGTTCAGGTATATATTTCCATTTATTTTCACACTTTATTTTTGAAAATTTATTTTAGCCTTCAAATAGCCATTGAACTATTTCTGGGGCAAAAGGAATATTTTGGCACATACAAATTTATTTGAGTTCCTTATTTTTTTCTTTGTCACATGAATACTTTGAAAGTACTTTGCAAATATTTCTCCCACTCCAAAGCTTGTTTCTTTACACTTTTGATTCTTCCTATTCATGTAAACAAGCTTTTTAGTTTGTTATTATCTCATTTGGCTATTTTTAGTTTTGTTATTGTGCTTTTAGGGTATTAGCAAAAATAATTTCCTATATGGTTGGCTTGAAATGTGAGCCCTTTGTCATCTTCTGGCAGTCTCAAGGATTTAGTTATGGCATTTATTTCCTTGAACTATTTTGAGTTAAGTTTACTGTATGGTGAGAGATGAGTCTAGTTTCATTCTGCATGTGGATATACAGTTTTCACATTGCCATTTATTGAAGAGGTAATTCTTTCTTTGGTGCATGTTTTTTTGTGCCTCTAGCCAAAGTGAATATTATCAAAGACAGTAAGGGACACCTGATGTGAGAGTGGAGATGGGGAACTTGAAAGTTTCCTAGGGTTTCCTTGGTGAAGGGCTGCTTTGGAAGACTAAGGCAGGTTTGATGCAATATACCCAGTAGCAGGGGATGTGCACCTGAAGTGTCTGAGGACTGCATGAAGGTGAGGATGCCAATGGTTGGACTGAGAGGGATGCCTGACTATGTCTAATGTTTGCATGGGTGCCTCTGTCTGGTCTTCCAGGGGGCATGCTCTTCAAGGTAGGTTGTCAAATCATTTCTTAAGGCCATGGGGGGATGTGTGGGGCTGACAATCTATCCTTAGCGTTAGGATTGCTAGGAAGCCTTAATCATTTGAAATGGTCACCTGGTTGATTTAGTATTCCAGGAAGATGAAGTATCAAGATAACAGTGTATAGCAGAAGTCTGGAGTGATTTAGATTTTTCAGGAGGATGCCATGTTGTCATTCACTGGCTTCTCTTTAGTGATGGTAATCTCTTCAACAACCTCATCTTCCTTGGTCCCAGCATTTCTCCTTCAGGTAAATTAGTCCAACATCCTTAAATTCAATCTAATGTTAAGTCTCAGGACATGGGGGACAAAATGTAGACAAGTTCTCCACAAGGATACTATTCAAAGGGATTCTTGCCCGATTCCTCATTATTACCCTTTGAAACCTCATGAGCACCATCTTTATTGTCAATATTCCAATCAAAGTTCTGGTCTTCCAAGCTACCATCTGAATTGTCTAGTAAGCTATGTTAAAACACTGCAACTTTCTTCCCATCCTGAATCTTCTAACTTTCTAAAGCCTCCTGCAAACCATTCCCAAAGGCTTTCATATTGCTTGGTCAGGTTAGTCATAGAAAAGACCCACTAGTCAGTATCAATCTCTGTGTTAGTCAGCTTTCTGTGACCAAAGTACCTGACAAGAACTATTTATGTCAGGTAGGAATACAGGGTGCATTGTCTCTGTTCAGCAAAGAATTGAGGAACAGAACAGGAACTGAAAAAAGAGGAAGCAAGAAGTAGGTTTATTGTTAAAGTGACAAGGCGGACTTCTCCAAAGAGAAGCAGCCCAGAGCTGGGATTCCAGTGGGGGAAGTTTGGACTTTTTCTACGGTCTCTGGAATTTCCTCCTTTCCTTATCCTCCCCTTGCCCATGCTCTCATCACCATTATTGATTGGTACCCCCTCTGTCCATGCATAGGTTTTAGTTTCTCTGTTGGATCCCCCACTAGGAGTACAAGTACAGAAGTGACTGATTGGGTCCCCTACTTATGTCCATGAGCACTTTTACCAAGCAAGAGATTGACCTCATCAGAAGACCCTCTCCATGCTCTTTGTTCTGGCCCTGCCCCCAACCTCCTCACTTGCCATTTTGCCCTGGCTGCCTAAGCCCTTCTACATTTCCCTCACTTATAGTAAGAAAAGCTTATTTTAAGCTCAGGGTATCAAAGGTTCAGTTCATGTTAGACATACTCTATCAAACAGATTACCTGAAAATATATATATATTGAAACCTACTTGTGATTATTGGCCCAGAAACATAAACAATAGGTTTTATTGATAAAAAGTATTAAATGTAGAAAGAATATCTACACCTTCATGTAGAAAGTCAATCTACCTTGAAATCTGACTGGCATCTGGCTTCTCAAAACATACATATTAATATAGCTTTGAATATATATTTTCAAAAAACTCAAGGAAAAATGTATTCTCCAAGGATTGTATATCTAGTTAAGTTGTAATTTCCAGGTACATGTAGAAAGAATCAAGAAAATTGAAAATCAACATCATCATACCACAATGATTACTGATATAAATGAGATCCATAGTTGTGTGAAATTCTATACAGATATATGTTCTGTGTATATTTTCCTATTATCTCTCAAATATTTTAAATTACTTGTATGGTGTTAAAGTACTTCCACAATTCTTCAAACTCATCCCTTCAAGAGATAAAACATAAGTATACTCTCTGGAGCGAAACCTGAATTTAGTGACTTGTTTCTAATCAATGGCACATGGGAAGGAGAAAACTGTTATGTAGTGCTGAAACATAAGACCTCACCTTAACCAAGTGACCCAGGTTAACATTATTAGTAATAAGTCATGTTTATACTAAGCACCCCTTGGTACAATAAGAAAAGATCTTTAATTCTGAGTCATTATTACTCAAATTCCCTAGAACAAGTTTCATCATGAGCAAACATAAGACAAACCAAAACTGAAGGACACTGTACAAAACACCTGCAGATATCTCTTGTAAAATGTCAAGTTTATGAATGAGAGAAGAAAAATGGAAACTGTCACTGATTGTTGGAAACTAAGCTATGTTGACAACAGGTTCAGGTTGAAGTATTGGATTGGCTCATGGAACAGAAAGAAGACCTTAATGGAATTAAAACTGAAATAAAAAATAAAGCCTATAATGTAATTCATAGTGTTGTACCAATGTTAACATATTAACTTTGAAAAGGGTGTCAAGGTTCTTTATGATATTCACAGTGAGGGAAATTTGATGAAGTGTACAATGAACTCTCCTTGTAAGTTCTTATAAAACTAATGCCATCACTAATAATAGATAAAAAAAAAAAAAACTAAAATAGAAAGAACAAATAAAATAGGGTATGTCCCTCAACTGGGAAAAAGTTAAAGTCAAGTCCCTTAATTGCCATGTTATATGAGTGGTGGTCAAATAATTCACATCTGACAAAACAAAAGTGGCATGATACATGGAATATTATAAATAATCAAAGTATTAGCATGAGACAACTAAAACAAAAGTCAAAACCATCTAAAATAGCAAAAGAAACAGCAAAAAGGAAGGAAAAAAACAATCTAAATAAAGCAATAATACATATAGCATGTGTGTGTGAACAATAAATGAAATAATATGAACAAGGTTAAACCAAATTAGTCATAGAAGTTTATATACATGTTACTAACTCATCAGTACTAGATTTTCAGATTTTCTCAAACATGAAAACATAGTTCTATTCTTTACAAATAAAGGCATTTAGATAGGCCTTAGAGGCATTAGAGATAATTCAGAAAAAAATATTGGCAAGAATCTCAATACTCAGACATAAAAACATTTATACACATAACAGAGTACTATATGACTGTATTTTTAAAAAATAGGTATAAATGACTGTTTACTAGATATTAGAATGGAGTCATTTTAAGTTTATGTTGTAAAGCTTAAAAATTCAATGCCAAGTTGTAGACACACACAACTATTTGACTAAGAAAGAAGGTGAAATAAATGTGCATATTTATTTTATGTATGGTTTATTTCCTTACTTATTTCTAAAACAAACACAGAAAATGTAGACTACACCAGTGAAAATTCTTACAGGACTGCTTTGCAAAAATATCTAATTTCCATTCTGAGACAAGAATTGTAATATATTGGACTTGATTTCTTATGTCATAAAAGGAAAAACCTTTTAGAAATTACTGATAATTGGGAAGATATCAGAAAGACTCAGGAACAAATTCAAAGTTTTTGAAATGAGTTCCTACTGGTCAAAGAGTAATAATTATAACTTAATTAAGGTAAAGAAATCTGTTTGTGATGATAATTTTAAAATATCAAAATTTTTCATAGGATAATAAGAAGCATTTTATGAACTCATAATTAGATTTATATATTCTGTTTTTCTGTGTCAATCATATTTATTTTATACCCATTGGGCTTTTTCTCATTGAGGAAGTAAAGCCTTAAATATTTGGAGTAAGAAAGAGAAGAAAGAAAGGGAGATTAAGAGAATAAAAAAAAGGAATAAAGGTGGGAAGAAACTGGAATGAAGATGGAAAATAAGGAGGGGAAGACAATTGAAGGAAGAAAGGAACTAAAGAAGCAGCAGGAAAGGAAGGGAGAGAAAAAGGAATGAAGGAAGGAAGACCAAAGGAGAAGAAGGGGGAAAAAGGGAAAAATGTCAAGATAAGAATAGAAAAAAAGAACAAAAAAGGTGAGAAGTGAAGCTCTAAAGAAACAAGTACGTCACCAGTATCCAGCAAAACAAATGAGAAAATACCAAAAACATCCATTCTGAGATTTAATTTTGTCCAAGATAAGGAAGATTTCCTGAAAATCTTTGTTGTTTCTAAATAATTCTCAGAGGTATGTTCAAAAGGTGAAGTGGACCACTGTTTCATTTCCCCACTTTCAATTTCTACGTTCCATTTCTATGGGAAAAGGGGCACCAACATCCCCCATTTGTTTCCTGCTGAGGGGGAAGGTGAGGGGAAGTGACCTAAAGTCCTTCTTTTCTGTCAAGTGGGGCATGGAGAGTTAGGGGTCCCACTTGACATTTTTTAAACCCCATTTTGTATTTTTATTTAGAGACAGGGTCTCCCTGAATTGCTTAGTGCCACTTTTACTGAGGCTAGCTAGGATTACATGCGTGTGCCACCATGCCTGACTGTGTACTTATTCTTGATTTAAAACTAGAGTGTTTTAATTGTTACTAATTGACTTTGTATTTTAATCTATAATGCAACACTATTTGTTCATTATGTTCCAGAAATAGCTAGAATTTAATAATTAAAGAAGAAATTTGATCATTAACCAGTTTACCAAGTAATCTTTTTGTTCTTCTCTGAATTAAAATAATCTGTGCATTATTTTTGGAGGAACTGGCCAAATAAAGTAACATCTTCAATTCATGCCATATATTAAATTAATGCTAAGTTGAATCAATTAAACATGCAACAATTTAAACTCTCAAAAAATATAGAGGAGGAAAATGAGGAGGAGATACAACAAAAAAGAAAACAGAAAAAAAATATTGGTTAAAGTAGACTTCAAATTTTAAAAAAATTTAGACAAGAAAGTATGCAAGATAAACACACATACTTCAAATGAAAATATTTATAGATCTTAAACATCACAAAAAATTTTAAAACTATCAACAGAGAGAGAAATTTTTGTCACAAAGATATGCAACAGATTAGAATAGTTTCTCTGAAATTGGTGGTAGAAATAACTCTGAAAGTGTAAGGTAAAGAAAAATGAACAGACAATTCATAGGAGTTAAATATGACTTGTAAACACATATATTTGTGACATCTATTTTTTATTTTCTATATTAACTAATAGTAATAGGTAACTATTAGTTAATATAAAAACTAAGAGTCCTCATTAATATGCTTTAAAGTTTTTTAGTAAATTCTTCATGTGTTAATAGCGTGTTGCTTTATATTGCATAACATATAACATGTTTGATGCTTTTAGGAAAGAAAAGAATATTAATCATACTCAGGTTAAAGTAGACCTAGCTAATTTGTTATAATTCACATTTAATTATACCATACAATATTTGTGTTTATTTCATCCCATTCCATTCTTTTCCTATTTTTGGAAATTAATCTTCATTACTTTAATATGGACGACTACAATTAGTTTATAATTTCTCTACCTCTGTACTAACTACAAGTGTCTGCCATGCCATTTTTCTAAAAACCAAAAAAGGATTAAAAAAAGAGATCATCTCATGTGTTGCTCTTAGAATATTAAATATTTCAAACACTGTATAGAATCAGAAAAAAACTTTCTGCCCTTAACTGGATAAATTAATCAAAGGAGATTCTTTTCCCATTTAAATGTTTAATTTTGATGCCGTTTTGATTTATTGAGGCTTGTAACAATAGAATCACATAATTTCATGAGACTACTGAGGGTTGGTAAAACTAGTGACCATTAAGTTTTCTATTGATTTACTCCCGTTGTTTAATATGGATTAAGATATGTCAAACAATAATGAAATTCTATCATCTAACCTTT